>JABSTQ010005361.1:0-44307 GCA_013358835.2 Ixodes persulcatus
GGGTGCGCACGCAAATTCTCGGGGCTAATACTCGCTCGCAACGTAATTCACCGAGAAACCTGCTTATTACTGTGTAATATCACGAATAAAAGCGAGCGTTTTCTTTTAGTCTATTCTTCGCACAACTTGATGACGTAGTTTGGAGGGTCGCAGTGTCGGCATAAACCTCCGGTGAGGATACCTAAACGTGGCTCACAAATTGTACCCGAGCATCGCGTGAGCACTCGATGTGGGCTCGCGATAGTCAACAGCTCGACAAGCGTCCGGGTAGTGGCTCCTGTCCAATCGCTCCAAGGACGACGATCGCCGAACCCTAACAATGGGGAATTGTAGTAGACCGTTTCCGCAGCCCGCTAAGCACCCGGATAGCGCTCCGTAATCCGCCAGACGACCTTGAACTATGCAGATAAGGCTGGCGGCGCGCATGCGCAGCTGCGGCGTTTTCTTCAGGGATACCGTAGCGGAGGACAAAAACGGTCTACTACAATTCCCTATTGTCTGAAACTGAGCGCGTGTCCAGTGTTTAACCAAACCCAGCGCGTAGCTATGATAAATATTGGCGGCATATAATCACCTCCAGATCACGTGGCTGCTTGTTCTGGCTGCGAGTTGGAAGGAAGAGGGCTGCTCGTGTATGTTTTTTTTTTTTTTTTAATTTATGAGGAAAATACCTAAGACGTGTATTTGTATTATTTTAGGAGGAGAAAACCTAAGGCGCGTATCATAGGTTGTAAACGTCAGGGATTAATTATAAGTGGTATTTATAAAAAAAGAAGTACTAAAATCGTTGCACCGCCCCTTTAAGTGTTGCCATAGTTGACACTGCTATTCGAAAGAGCCAATCAGTGTTACGGAAGAGGCACCCCCATTTCATTCCGATTCCATTCCAAGAATTAGAGCTTCCAACAATTCTATTCCTTTCAACTCCTCGGAATGAAAACATTGAGGCCATTCCCACCCCTGGAGTGGATGAACTCCACCTTTTCATTTCTTTAATTCATAAACGGGAAAAGATGGCAATCGACAGCCACATTGTGTTGCTGGAAAAAAAAAACAGCATAATGCTACTGACGTTATAAAACGCGGAGACAACTGCAAAAGTATGCATAAGCTTCTTCAAATCATTCATTTTACTAAGCCTAAAGGTGATCGCACAAAGCGCATCGTGGCACTTGGTGTTGCAGCAGACATCGATCGCGCTATCAAGCGTAAAAGGCTTGCGAGTCGCAACATTTGCACCACCCATTTTCTTCGCAAACCGGTAGTTAACCTACAACAGATACATGATTAGCGTGTTGTTTGTTTGATAAGAACTTAAAAATGTCTAGTTCGTGCGTGGCGCAAGAAGAAGCTAACTTGGTCTCTGCTTCGAATACTTGCACAACAGCACCGCTAGTGCGCTGTTAGAAGCAACGCCGCATATACCTGCCCCAAATCTCCACACGCTGCGTCTAGAACAGAAAACCGCTGACAAAGTGCAATCGGTATATGGGGCCAGCATAAGGCACTGTAGCAGCATATTATGGAAACCTGCCTTAAATCGTAAACGTGGGTTGGAAGCGGGGAGTCGAACTGGTCATTGTTCCGGTTCGGTTCGGGCTCAGTAGCATTGAGTTTTGTTTTGGTTTGGTTCTGGTTCAGTGATGTGTTTGGAATAACGGTTCGGTGACCGGTTCCATCAAGAACAAACCAGTTTAAACCGGTTTAAAAAAAAAAGTCAAAAACTCCCAGTCATTAAAAACAAGAAAAGATTACTTAGTGTAATCTACATTTTAAAAAAGTAGGTCATCCGGAGCCGTGCTGCGGAAATGAGGACAGCAAACAAAGACACGCTTAATTTCGTTTTGTGATCTTGAACTTTTTACGCGAACACCGTTCAATGAAAATTACTTTGTTAAACAGGCGCTTGGAAAGAGTAACAAAGTACAGTACTCATAAAATCAATCAGCCAGCACGCATGGAGAGACGTTGATGGTAGCATGCACCGTACTTACAAACTACAAAAAAAAAAACGAATTAGTTCTTAGTTGTTGAGCAGGAGTTTAGTTTGCAAGAGTATATGGTGACATTGTTACCCACTGTAGATGAAACATTTATCCAGTGAAGTACGACTGCTAGCGTGGAGTTTTTAACTGTTATCACGCAGTACTAATGCACGACCGCATGCCGGTACGATGCTCATCCCGCTCGAAACGGCAAACTACCCACACCGCGCGTCCGAATGACTTTTTTGAACAACTGAGTTGAAGAGGAGAAAAACAGCGAAGGCCCATCGAAAGACGATTAAAACAGATAACTTGTAGGAATGCGAAAGAATTCGTATACGCAGCGTATTCCTACAAACTGTGCGCCGCGCTGAGCCCTGTCGAGCGACCTTTGCGTAAGCTGCCCAAGCAGGCACTGCGGCCGGCTGGGCCGGCCACCACGGCCGCTCTGCAGAGCCCGGCCGCCCTCTCCCTCTTACCGGAGGCCGGGCCGCTGCGCCATGGAGAGGGCTTCTCTGTGGGGTGGCGTTCCATGGAACTATGCCGCGCGCCAGCCAATGGGAGGTTTCCATCAATTCGCTGACAGACTACAGGCTTCGCTCTATGGGACAGCGGAATTTAGGTGCCGTTTTGGACCGGCTTCAAAAGCTAATAACGCCAGTTCGCTCCATGGGACACTTAATGCTTCCGCATTAAAAAGGACGAAAAATACAACGGGAGACTTGTTCTTTCTAGTAAACACACACACACACACACACAAAATTACTTCACACAGCGTCCAGGGCTCTGGGCGACTGGCGTCCCGGCGACCGGCGACCGGCGCCGCAGTGTCTCGCTCGTCGCGGCTTCGCGCCTACAGATTTCGCCACCGCGGAACAAACGCGCCAACAGCCGACAACTTTGTGTTTTTATTTTCACGTTTATGTTTGCTTTTTCCTTCCTTCGGGAATATCGCTTGGCAGCAAGAGAAGAACACACATACCCGCGCGCGCAACACACACAAAGAATTTGTATTTAGCCTCAAGGCCACCAGATTACTCCGTTTCTCACCTTATGATGTACCGCGATGGACGTTACGAGCTACTCAAGCCAATCTGTAGTTCGTAGCTTGTCTCGTGACTTGGCGCTCACCGCGTCGCTCCGCCCAACTGGACGGACACGTGACGCCCTCCGAGCTATGAACTGGCTCCGGTGACTCGTGGCGTCCTTTGCGGTTCATCGTAAGGTGAAACCAGGCTTACAAGTGTACGCCTTCCTACCGACATGCCGACGCCACTCCGTGCTGCACATAGAAGTGAAATATACTTATTTATATCATTATTATTGAGCTGTCTCCATGCCGTCGCTGCCGTTTGTTTAATCAAAACTGAGCCACTGACGCAACCGTCGTGATTATTTAATTGAATACGCTCCACCACCCGCAAGAAGGCGCGGTTCCATTTCATTACGCCGAACCATTTTCAATGATTCTGTAACCGCCACATGAGAGTACGGTTTGGTTCCTGTTCGGGTTCAATATCAAATGTTCGATTTTGGTTACAGTCTGGCTTCGGTTGAGTTAAAAATAACAGCTTTGCTCCGATTTTCGGTTCGGTTCGACACCCTGGGTAGCAGTGTTGCGGAGTTGCCACTCTGGAGTAGGAATGATTCCGGAATCATTCCGCATTTTCGCGACCCCGGAATGGAATGGGAATGGAATAAGATGCTGATACATTCTTCCCGATAAGACACGCGTTTATTTACAAGTTAAACTGAAGGTCCGCCACTGTTCATGGCGTCGGTAAGAATGGTCTTTTTTTGAGCGCGCGATGGAAGCTCGTTTCCGACTTTGTCTTCCTCTTCGCTTAGCGATACATATCAATTTCCCCCTTCTGGGTTAATGCTTAACACAAAGTCCTTCAAATGTGCTGGCTGCTTGATATTGGGACCGCATCTAGTTCTAGTTTTGTGGCCGATGTCCGCCAGGACGTCCGTAGTGTTTTCCATGGAGGCTCCGTGGCCTTCTGGGCCGATGTCCGCCTGGACGTCCGTAGTGTTGTCCATGGAGGCTCCGTGGCCTTCCTGTGCTTCCAGTGGTTTTACCGCTGGTGCATCGTTAGTGACCTCGACGTTCGGGTGCGCTATGAACGGAGATGTTTCCACGTCCACAGCTTCTCTGTTCTCTCGTCGGTGGCGAATGTGATCCACATGTCGACGCTGCAGTTTTGAGTCCACTGTCTTTGTTTGGGATGAGCGAATCCCCATAGGTTTCACTATTACTGCCGGAATTCATGCAGGACTTCCATTAAAGCTCCTTATGTAGATGGTTTGTCCTGTAGAAAAATCTTCCGTCACTCCATCTGTAGACACTTCTCGATATTTGTTTCCAGTTTCCCATTGCTTAATGAGGTCGCGGGGTGTGGAAATTTGACGACCGAACATTGCCTCGGCGGGTGTCTTCCCCGTGGCAGAAGAGATTGTCGTATGTTGTTGGAACAGGAACCAGGCGATCCTGCATTGTACTGTTCCCTCTGTAAGCTTGAAGAGAGCCTTCTTTGTTTCGCCCACCATCCGTTCTGCTTGACCATTAGTTGCCGGGTGGTATGGCGCGCTTGTATAGTGTTTGATACCGTTTTTGTTTAAAAACTCGTTCATTTCACTTGAAACAAAATTCGGTGCGTTGTCCGAGATAAGGATCCTTGGTACTCCAAAAGTTGCCATTACAGTGCGCAAAGCCTCTATGACGCGCGCGGACGTCGTGGATTGCATCGTCTTGACTTCGAGCCACTTAGAGTACGCGTCGACGACGATAAGATACGAAACACCTTCGATTGGTCCGGCGAAGTCAATATGGATGGTTTCCCAGGGTCGAGTAGCAGATGACCAGTCAGGTGCTGGTACTGTCGGCTTGGAGCGCTGATGTTGTTGACAAGTCGGACACGCAGCTGCGGTGGCTTCAATGTCTGCATTCAGTCTCGGCCACCAGAAATGGCTTCGGGCGGTGCTCTTCATGGCAACGATACCTGGATGATTGGCGTGCAGCGTTTTCAGAGCTTGCTCGTGAGCCGCTCGCGGAATAACTACACGTGCTCCCCAAGTTACACAGCCATTGTGTGTCGCCAACTCGTGTTCCCGGCGCTTGTATGGCGTGAACTCGTCTCCGGTCCAGTTTGAGGTGGTACCATCTTGTAAACCTTGGTAGATCGTTGACAACGTCGGGTTCTCTTTGGTTAGGCGTGCTATGTGTTGACCAGTTAGTGGTGGACACTCTATAGCTTCCAGGAGAAGTATATCCCCTGGAGGTGCAGCTTCGTCCTTCTTACTTGGCAACGGCAAACGGCTGAGTGTGTCTGCATTTTGATGTGACTTGCCTTGCCGGTAGCGCAAATCGTAGTCATAGCCTTCAAGTAGAAGGCACCACCGGGTCATGCGGGGTGAGAGCATTGCAGAGATTTGCCGACCGTGGCTCATTATTCCCAGGAGGGGCTTGTGGTCGGTGTACACAGTCACGTGTCGCCCGGCGATGTACTGATTGAAGTGCTTTGTGCCAAAGATTAGGGCTAGTCCTTCCTTGTCCAGTTGTGAATAGTTTCGTTCACTTTTTCCCAGTGTTCTGGACGCATAGGCAATTGGAACTTCCGCTCCTTCGTCGTTCAGCTGCGACAATACTGCCCCAACGCCGTAGGGCGGGGCGTCGCAAGACAAAACAAGTTGCCGTTTGTCGTCATAATGTGCAAGCACTGGTGCTGAGCTCAGGAGTGTCTTGAGCTGTCTGAACGCCATGCGCTCTTTCTCGCCCCAGCACCACCTGGCATCCTTGTCAAGGAGTCGATGCAACCTTTCGGCAGTGCATGCTCTGTCCTGCAGAAAGCGACTGTAAAAGCTCAACATGCCAAGGAAAGCTTGCAGTTCCTTTTTGTTGCTCGGTTCCGGTGCTTCGGTGATGGCCTTGACTTTTTCGGCTGTTGGTCTGACGCCCTTTTCGTCAACGTGGTAACCTAGAAATTCTATCGCCGGAACCTTGAAGTTACATTTAGTTTGAGAGACGCGGAGTCCAGCTTCCTCGAGGCGTTGAAGAACGGCTTCCAAACGCTGCAGATGTTCTTCTTCGGTTGACCCTGTGACCATAATGTCATCAAGGTATGCTCCGGTGCCTTCGAGACCTGCCAACAGCGTATCCATAACTGTTGGAACAGCAGAGGCGCTACCGGAATTCCGAAAGGAACTCGTTTTACGCGGAAGAGCCCCATCGTTGTTGTCACAGTCAGTAGCTCCGCCGTGGTCTCGTCGACGCGCAATTGCTGATAAGCTTGCTGGAGGTCTATTTTGGAGAAGATCTTCCCTCCTCGTACGATGGACAGCAAGTCCGGTGCCGTGGGAAGGGGATATGCGTTTGGCTTAAGTGCGGGGTTGACTGTGCACCGGTAATCACCGCATAACCGTAGTGAACCGTTCTTCTTGCGGACGATCACTAACGGTGTTGCCCAGGACGATGATTTCACAGGCTCCAAAATGCTCTGTGCTTGTAGCTTGTTCAGCTCCTCATGTACTGCGGTACGCAGAGCAATGGGAACTGGGCGACACTTCAAGAATTTCGGAGATATGTCTTGTCGAAGGTCTATGGGTATCGGTTCGCCGACATGACCGTCGAGCTGTCCCTGGAACACTTGTTTATGTTTTGTCAGAAGATTTTCCAGCGTTCTTGGAGACACTGCGTATACTCCGGACACCTTGATGTTCAACGCAGGAAACCAGTCTCGACCAAGCAGACTTGCTCCCTTTCCATTAACCACGTAAAGCTCCAAACGAGCTTCTTTGTCCTTGAATCGTACATTGACAGGCAACTTCCCAGCCAGGTGCATCCGGTCTCCCGCCCAGACGCTCAAGGAGAGGTCACAATGATTGAGCTTAGGTGGCCGCCCCTGCCAAAGATGTTCAAAAGTGTCGGAGCTGATTATTGTGTGTGAAGCTCCGGAGTCCACTTCCATGCTGAGAGGTCGACCATTTATGAGAAGCTCCGCGATGATCCGCGAGGAGTCTCCCTGTGTAACGCTGTTAACAGCGAACAAGTCACCATGCGTCGCGTGTTCCGGTTCGGTCACGTGATGCGTACGACTTATTGAAGTATCTTGGAATTTGACTTTACGTTTGAAGCACGCCTCTTCCAAATGTCCCTTCTTGTGGCAAAATTTGCATATTGCCTTGATGTGCTTGCAGTCATCCGGTGAGTGCATGCTTGTACAGCGAAAGCAGGGCTTCTTCGCTGGCTTGTCGTCTTTTGCGGTTTTCACTGCCGTGGAGTTCTGTACCTTGCCTTCCTTGCTAGCTTGTATTTGGCGTTGCTGGCTGGTGGCAGACTCCGTCGCCAAGGCCATCGTGTAGGCTCGGTCGAACGTGATGTTCCGCTCGACTAACAGGCGCTGCTGAAGGTGCGTGTCCTTAATGCCACAGATGAATCGATCGCGTAGCATGATCTCTAGCGGCAGTACCGTAGAAAAAACGGCCCCCGGAGTTTGCGACGTTTGTGGCGTTTGGACCACCGCCTGTGCCTCCCCACTTGACGAACTGGCACTTGTCGTGGCCGTCACCGTGGTTGTGGTTGTGGCCATGATGTTTGTCACCGTTCCGAAGTTGCAGTGTGTTGCTATCTTTCGGAGAGCGGCAACGTACTCAGAAATGGTCTCTGTAGGCGCTTGATTTCTTTGGTGGAACTTGAAACGGCTGAGCAGTTCCGCTGGCTTCGGGTCAAAGTGATCGTTGAGGCGTTTCAAGATTTCCTCAAATTCGACTTCCGAAGGTCTTTTCGGCGCAAGTAAGGCCCGTACGATGTCAAAGGTAGTCTCACCGCATGATGTCAGTAGCACTGCTTGTTTCGTCCCGGGGCTGGTGATGTCCTTGGCTTCAAAATAGAATTCTAAGCGTTCGAGCCACGAACTCCAGTTACCTCCGGGGTTATACTCCGGAATACGTCCGTGAATGCCGTAATCGTCCATCTTCGGGGTTCGCCTAACTTCGCTCGTCGCCAATTTGATACATTCTTCCCGATAAGACACGCGTTTATTTACAAGTTAAACTGAAGGTCCGCCACTGTTTATGGCGTCGGTAAGAATGGTCTTTTTTTGAGCGCGCGATGGAAGCTCGTTTCCGACTTTGTCTTCCTCTTCGCTTAGCGATACATATCAGATGCCATTTGCCCGAAATGGAGTGGGAATGGAATGGGCTCGGTTCTTTATTTTTTATTTATTATTATTTCTTTGGGGGAGGGGGGGTAAGTTCAGCTAAACCGAGCCAGTCAGCGATTCAGTTACTCAAAAATAAAATGAGCGGGAAACGGCTGCCCACGTGAAGCCATAACAGACAAACAAGCGTCAAAGCAAAGAGCAGAGGGGAGAGGGGGGGGGGGGGGTGGCGATGGCGCCGTTCACGGACGCGCAGGCGACGGCGACGGGCTTCACTGGTGTTAAGCGCGGTTCAAACAGGCCCGGAGTACGACGCCCGGGCCAGCCCGGGTCCCGGAACCCGTAGTGACGTAATCACCTCCGGCATCCGTTTACGGGAGCAAACGTCGCGGTTTGGTTTGAACGGCGCGCAGCACGGGCCCCCGTATACGGGAGCTGACGTCACGGCGGCTTCCCAGGCAACCAATCAACGGCTGTCGTCAAGCGGGGTCCTCGCCGCTTGCGCGGGCGCGCGCTCCGTCTAGAGCAGCACGGCAGCACTGGCGCCTCGTTTTCCTCGCTTGGTCAGCTTGGTTTCGCGATGGCGTCGTCTCGACAGGATCCCGGCTACGAAGCTCGAATTGCCTCACTTATGAACCTTTGTGTAGTGAGGTACGTCACAAATGCGAGAACTATCAACTGGCGTCGGCTGACCACTTTCGCTGCTGCGTGTGAGCAGTACCTGCGGAGCGTGAAGAAAAAGAAGAAGCGAAAGGCCGTCCGCGAGCTCCTGAGGTCTCGCAAAACGCTCGGCGAGTATGCCACCATCGTATGCCATCATCCGCGATCTCCATCGCCTGGGCGATGTCTTCCCATGAGTTTTTTCGCTTGTTCTGGTCCTTGTGGTCGCTACGATGCCTGTCGTAGAGCCAGGGGTACCGCTGAACTAGCTGAATTAATCTATAGGTTTTCTCGGGCACGTCAAACGCAGCGGCAACTTCAGCCCTCTTCGCGGCAGCGGCACTCTTCTTTGCAGCTTGAGCAGCTTTCCTCGCGTCGGAGACGGACGGGAAGTTCATCGGCGCAGCCATCCTTGCAAGCAAGCACAGAGCGTCTGAGGCATTTGCACGCGAACGCCGGCCGCCCAGGCCGCCGGCAACGCCGGTGGCAAGGAGGGCGGAGGAGGGAAGCGCGCCGCGCTGATTGGCCGCGGAGAAAATACGGAAACCTACGTCACGACCCGGGAAGGAGAAAGTTGAAAATTTTTCAACTCTTGACCCGGACGACGGAAGCCGTAATTACGTCACCGCCCGTACGGAGGGAGCGCTGACGTCACTACGGGTTCCGGGACCCGGGCTGGCCCGGGCGTCGTACTCCGGGCCTGTTTGAACAGCGCTTTACACGAAAGCGAAACAAGAAACCAAGCACCAAGCAAAAGAAACGAAGTTAGCGGCAAAGCAAGAAACCGCCGTGCACTGCTCCTCATCGTCCTTGTTTCTTGCTTTTTTTTTTTCTTGCTTTGTTTTTTCTTTTTCGACGGCATGGAGAGTGCACGCGCGCGCACAGACTGAGATCTGGAAGCGGGGGCGACTCATAACTCGCAGAACTCTGATAACTCGTAGACTTGCACGCCGCCGAAAGATTATCAGTTATTGCTTTAGTACAGTTCGAGGAGCGTTGTTTAGCAGGTGGCCAACCCTGCTGCCTTCCACGTTCATTCGCGCGCACTCCTTTGAAGTGTAAAATCTCGGTTTGCTTCGGCATTAAAACAAAGCGAGATTCACTTCTTTCTTCTCCTCTTGCGCTTTGCTCCGACGCTTGTTTTTTTATACTGGATTTTTACGTGGAGGTCCGCCTTTTACTTGATCTTTGTTCCGATGCTTGTTTTCTGTGTTATATGCTTTACATTCAAGTTGGTGTGGGTTACAAGCAAGCTAGCGGATTCCCGCTCATTATCTTTGACTTTAGTCTCTGCGTACCTTGTTTCACCTTGCGATGGACTGCTGTGGACGCTATGAGTGACCCCAGGCAATTCATCACCATGAGCTTAGTAAAATCAGTGCTTTTTTGTGGCATTTAGTATTTTTTGCAATTGTCTATGCGTTTGATAATGTCAGCTTTATGCTGCTTATGCCGGCAACAGAATGTAGCTGTCAAGTGCCAATTTTTACGTTTAGGAATTAGAGGAATGGAATGGAACGATTCAGCCGTTCCAAGAGTGAGAATGGGCCCAGTGTCCCCATTCCTAGGAGTTGAAAGGAATTGAGTTATCGAAAACTCTAATTCCCGGAATGGGGGTGCCCATTCCGCAACACTGCTGGGTAGCAGCTACATGCTAATCGCGCATGATTACAACAGCCGCTTTGTCGCGTCTCACGGAGCCAGGAAGGACACCTTGTCCGTCTGCTACTATTCAGTTTTGGATGCTTCACTGCAGGCGCGCCATCTTCATCCTCTACGGAGCATGGACCAGTGAGACAATCAAGCCGTCAGACACCTCCAGTGCAATGACGCTGTTTCAAGAGCCAGTTACCACGCCTTAACGAATCGTGCCATTAGCCCGGAGGCCTTAAATGAAAATCAACACAGCTTGCACAAGAATTGAGCCCATTTTATTCCCACATCATTCCGAGCAAAAGGCATCTAATGCCATTCCCATTCCATTCCGGGATCCCATAAGTACGGAATGATTCCAAATTCATTTTAATTCCAAAGTGGCAACTCCAAAACACTGTAGCCAGTCAAGCAGCGCCAAGAGTGCATCGTCACGGTGCTCCTCCTCTATGTGCATTTTCCATCACCAGCTAAACCAATCAGGCACTGTAAGAAGAAAATAATACCGGTGCAATTGCTGTGCGCGATAGGTTGAGAAGGTCATAGCGAAAGCACACACACGACGACTGCCATGACGTCACATATTTCGAGCTGTCTGATTGGCTCTACAACCAAACAGAGCGCAAAAATTAGAAGAAGGACGAGTGAAAGGAATGTACACGACAAGCGGCTGACTTATGTTGAATTTAAATTTTTCGCAGTTTCTATATGCACTACCTAGGTGGCGCCACTGTCCACCATTGCGCCCGTGTTGTCAGGGTTGCGTCCCCGTGGCGCTTGACCCCCATGTTGTTTACCGTTGAATAAACGCAGTACGCTACCAGCCACCATCCGTGTCGGACGCCTCTTTCCTTCTGGGGCTCCCGCGCCCCCGGCCCCGCCGGTCACCAACTCGTCATGTGAGACCCCTCGTCTTTTCCGCAGGCCCGCGTGGGCTCTGCTCTTTTATTTTCTCGGGTGACCGCCTTTCTTTTTATTTACTACAACTTAGAACTGAATTTTTATTACGAAGTAACGTAAAACCCTCGAACCACCAAAACACAAAACACCACCAATCTTACCTATCAATGTGATTACAATCTTCCTTCGTAACGACGCATGTAAGGAATGTCACTGCCAAACAAGGCAATGGACGGCGAACTGACACACATACCCTCCTCGCACCGTGACATGACAAAAGCCTCCATAATATCCCCCGTCCTTTGGCTAGTGTGCCGCGTCTACCGGATCATAGCATCGTTGGGGTCAGATTTAAATTGAAACGGAGCATAGAATTACTTGTACTTTAAGGGGTCTCCCATGGACGGTGTTCCGTTCTCTGTGTTGTGCAATGTATTAATGACCTGTGGTTAATGTATGATTGATTGATTGATTGATTGATTGATTCATAAACCCAATATACAGTTTCGCTTTTTTGCTGTCCATGGGTGTTTGGTTTTACAGTCAATGATGTTCCACTCATCAGAAAAAGTTAAGGCGACAGGCTTCATATGGTATTTCAATAGAATCGAGAGTGTAACATGAAATTGAATGTTAAGAAATGTGTGCCAACGATAGTAACATTTAAAAAGTCTCCACTTTTGCTTTTGCATTGCGATCAACTTACTACCTCTAGACATTATCACATAGAGCAAGTATTTATTAGTTGTAATTGCGTCTAATCTAAGATTGATTGTTCACTCCAAGAATATTATAGCGATTGCACCCAAACAAAGGTGGACTTTACGCAGGACCATGCGTCATTTTAGACCAGAAACGTAGCCCGTAGAGAACACTTCTTTTAATATTTCTTTACTTGATATACGCACGCGCTATAGGACCCACATTCCCAGTCATTTACTAAAAAATTCTAAGACGTTAATAAAAGCACTTGGATTTATTTATAACGCATATACCGGAGGAGAACCTCTGTATTATACTTTGATGACTCAGCCAAATTACCCCAGTTATCTCATCGCAAAAAAAAAATGAGGCGTTTTCATTTCGGTGTAACCCAATACACGATAATGCCGGCTCAAAGTTCGACGATTATCTGAAACGCAATGAGAGCAGTGAAGCAATGTGTAAACATGAATAACATATTCGTAAGTTCCAATGTAAAAAACAAATTTTTAATATTACTTTCCTTCCTACGGTTGTCCCGAACTGAAATGTTTTGCTTTATAGCTTCACATGCACTGCTACAGAGGCACTTTTGCTAGAACTTTTTATTAATGTTTCTATTCACAAGTAACCAACCATAATGACTGCTAATGCTACTTGGAAAATAAAATATTTACATTTTGTATAGCATATTTGTCGATAATCTCTGCCCTGATATTACATACTTTCATTTCCCTGGCCAACAATTTCAGTCGGCAGTATTATTTATATAACTAAAAATAAAAATAGACTTTTCCAATTACTTTGTAGATCGGGTATTGTCATTTTAAGTTAATGATATTGTAACAGGGGCAGTTCATATCTTTCCTCACTTTTGGCACTATTTTGCTGTTCTTTCAAGTCAGAACCAGTAAATTATTGAGTAATCGTATATATATTCCCTTGCACTTTCTCGTAATTCACTATACCCTGACTACAAACAGAAGTGCGTGTGTACAGGCTCAGGGCAAACCCGTAACGTCACAATGAGTGGCACCAGGCTGGCGGAAATCCTGTCATACCGGCGCTGCTCGAGTTAGTCAACTTGATTCAAGATATTTGAACATGAAAGCAGCAATGCCAACGTTCAAGCGATCTTAGTACGTGACTCAACAACGTAAAATTTTTCCCTTCCACACGTCTGCTTGTTTGTGACTTGGGCGCGAAAGAGACTCCGCCCTGTCCGTCTCACCTGTCCCACCCTCATCGAGGTATAAAAAGAGTGGTAATTTGCTGATGTTCACTGCCAGTTGCCCAGAACCTGCTCAACTACAAGCCATCATGATTGCCGTAAGTCCTGGCTTGTCTCCTTTCCGTCGTACATAAAAAAACTTTTTTTTATTTGAGTTTATTTTCACCAAAGTTCATCTTATTACAGTTAACTAGCGTAAATCACAACGTTTTTTAGGAATTAGCATTTTCTGCTTTATCACCTTATAACAATTTGGAACACATGGGCAGCTAAATATAAACGATACGCAAATAAAACTTCTCCAAGCCTACACCACAACACTTGAACATGATAGTGCTGCAATTTTATACAAAACAATGATTTCAGATATTTTTTGCTACAACGTTTTGACTACACACTGATACATCGTCCGCTGCGTAAATAAAACGCAGCTCTAACCATCATCAAAACGTCGCATTTCGAGAAATAAATCCTTTTAAGAGGGTCCTTCAATACCGTCCTGGTGGTTTTATTGAATAGGCCAAGGTATAATATATACTTCTCTGTTTGCAGTTCCGTGCCTGCCTCCTCGTGGCTCTGGCCAGCTGCGCCCTTGCCGGCTACGCCAGTCGGCTGTACGGCTACAGCGCACCTGTCGCAGCTTACCATGCTGCCCCCGTGTACAGCAGGGTCGTGGCCCCAGCCGTCACCGCCGTTCACCACGGAGCAGCCGTGTCCCACGTGTCGAGCGTGAGCAGCTACCAAAGCCAGCACCCCGTGGCCACCCCGGTCGCCCGCTACGCCTCCGTCCACACGGCCCCGGCTGTGGCCACTGTCCACACTGTCCCGGCGGTCGCCAAGGTCGCCGCCTTCGCTGCTCCGGCGCTCTCTGCTGTCCACGCGGTCCCGACCTATGGCTACGGCCTCGGATACGGCTACGGTCTGGGCACTTACGGACTTCGCTACGGTCATGGCCTGAGGAACTATGGCTACGGATTTGGCTACCATCTATAAAGAGGATGGTTTATTTATAAACCAGCAATGAATAAAGCTCTTGGTTTACAAAAAGTAGTGACTGTGCATTAACACTTTCCCAGACCAGCTTATAAAATCCAGCATGTGCTTCGGTGATGAGAGTAAGTAGCAGTGATTTATGTGGTCACAATAAAACGTTAAATATGTAAACAGACTTTTACTTTCAAGTATACTTGGTCTCTTTGAGTATACTTATGGGCAAACTGACACTGCTGCTTAATAAGGGAAGTAAAAGATAGCCATTGCACCCAGAATAATCCGTCTTTCTGCTTCTTTAATGTTTCACCTGGAGGTTCTTTTTCTAATATATAATTAAAACAGTACACAGATGCTTCTAAATGAACTTTGCTGCATTGTATGTTTACTATTCGCCTGTTTGTCAACTATCTAAACCACTCTAGCTTAAGTGCACGTAAAGGAATGAAAATATGTTACAAAATATTTATGTTACGGTACGTTAGCCATGTGCAAATTTATGAATTAAAAGCATTTCCCTATATTAGATTTCCACTTGTGCAGACCAGACCTTTATGACTGATTCTGATGATTTGAGTCAGGTACATGACCAATGCCTCTATTCCGAAGTTCCAAACGTCTTCTAGTTGAATCGTTACGCTACTTGAACAAGAAGTACAGTGCAGACAGGAAATATATGTGCGATGCAATATAACCTAGAAGAATGCACGAATGATGCACAACCAAACTTTGTTGGTGACAGAGAGTAAAGAGGACAGCCACAGGCGATGCCATGGCGGTGTCGAACAAAAAAGGACGATTTCCGAACGATTTTTCCCCTGGTTTGACGGAGGTTGATTAGAAGTGTGCTTGAGTACAGTGCGTCGTGACTGACCTCAATGCCCTAAACCTTGTTCTCAGAGTAAAAAAAAAAAAAGTCATGCGATTTATATTTGTCTTGTTAACTTTCAATAAGCAGCCATTTATCTTAAATTGCGTGTCAGGAAAATGGGTGGAGAGAAAAATGTCCCGGGAAAACGACCCCGGATATTGAAGTTCGGGACATCATCAAGCGGACACTGTTCCCATCAACAAAAACGAAAATTTGTGTTAATGCAGAACGACTCAGTAACGCCTGCCAAATTCATCTTGATGTGCAGAAAAGGCGCTTTTACTAAACATTATGCTGATTTAGAATTTAATTAAATATACACTCTATGCAACGTTTTTTTGTTTTTTTTTTTTTTAACTCACGTATTTTACGTTGTATTTCAAAAAAAATTAACATGCGCTGTTTCACATTAAGATGTAGCGCATCGTAGGAAAATTTCCCAGATTCTATGCATGGCAGTTGCTGCTGCTGGGCTAGTTTAAGCATTCATGGTGTGTCCTTCAGCAAGGACCTCGCGTTTGTACAGTTCGCTGCCATTTTAGTAATACAGAGTTGTACGGAGAGTCCTTCAACAGTCCACAGACGATTGAAGGACAACGGTCGGATGGCGCCAACTCGGCAATTTAACCGGAGTCCGGTGACGGGCGTATTCCGTTATCATGTTAAGGGAGGTCCAAAACTAGCCCGCGAAACGTCGCCCGGAACGATCTCAGACACGGAACTTTTTTTTATATAACTTCTGCAGGCAGGAACGTGTGAATGTGTGGAGATGCGTCTGGAAGAGCTAGAAAGACAGTCAGCACACCGGCGACAGGCCGAGGTGGGTTGAGGCGCTCGAAATGGCAACCACTGTGCTCCTCCTGAGACGTTGCTGCCAGACCACAGTGTATCGCTCGAGACAATACTAAGTCGTTTTCAATATGTTGGGCAACGACTGCGGCAGAAAAAACCCGGGGGTACGGATTTTTCAACATGCAAACGTCAGATGGCCTTGGAACCTGGAAGTTTTCTACGGGCAAAAGTAAATACCTCAAGGCATCGGCGTTGCTCTCGCTCGAGTCGGGCACATAGACCAATTATGATTAAGGTGCATTTAATTCAAAGGTGCAAGCGAGCTAGACAATAGTGGTAATAATAATCCCTGGACAAAGGACAAACACAAATCTCCAAACACAGCTAAATGTGACTGGTATGTGACAAAAAGAACCGCCTGGTCCGGGTATCGAACCCGGGACCTCTCTATTTCCAGTGGAGCGCTCCACCAACTGAGCTAACCAGGAGTTTTTTTTTTTTCTTTAATGAACTGAGCTAACCAGGAGTTAGGCGTCAGTAGAGCAAACGGGTTTCATCAGCTGCCACCAGTCTAACACCAGCAAGGGTGAACGGCCTGCATTTTTTAAGGTTATGATTAAGATGCAATTAATGCAAAGGTGCAACCAAGCTGGACAAGAATGGTAATAATAATCCTCGGAGAAGGGGAACAAAGGGGACAAAGGACAAACACAAGTGTCCAAACACAGCTAAAAGGGACTGGTGAGCGACCCAAAATCCGCTTGTGAATGACTCGTTTGCTTTCAGCATGCCGAGGCGTAGTATAACTGGATCATTGACCTTCATAATTAATGAGGCAGTGCCAGATTACATCTGGTTACCTACAAATATACCTAATTCTAGGTTTAAACAAAACAAATTTTGCTAATAATAGATTTAAGCAAAATGTTCCGATTGCCGGGACTGGACATGATAAAGCAAATAACACCGACTTCATTTAACAAAATTAGCAGTTTAATCAGACGTTTCATCTCCCATGCAGGAAACATCCTCCTTAAGTCATCTCCCATGCGGGAGACATCCTCAGTGAGTACACCACCCCGTTCATCCCAGAACGGGGTGGTGTACAAGTTGCGTTGTCGGGACTGTGACGCATCCTACATCGGGGAAACCGGCCGCAAGCGAAGCACCCGCTTCAAAGAACATAAAAGAAACGTGGAAAGGGCGACGCATGCCGCAAGGTCAAAAACCGAACTGGTCGATCATTGTTGGACCACCGGACAGAGCTTAGATTTTGACAACGCAGAGATCTTGGGACGCGAGCAAAGGGGGGGGGGGCCCCGTAAATTCTTGGAATCGTGGTGCATCCGAGGCGACCAATCGGCTTGCAACGTTAACCGCGGCCCACTTCCTGACGTGTACGCGGATTTACTGAAACAGGGTTTGGTTGCTGGGCTCTCACTCGTGTCCCTGTATGCACTCACTGAGGATGTCTCCTGTATGGGAAATTAAACGTATAATTAAACTGCTAATTTTGTTAGGTCACGTCGGTGATATTTGTTTTATTATAATGGATTTACATTTCATCGAGCGAAAAAATCGAAAATACTATTTACCGTACACATTTTTACAAAGCCAGAGTTCGGTCTGAATCGGCATTCAAATTATATACATTAAAATGAATTGATTGATTGATTAATTGATAGATTGATTGATTGATTGATTGATTGATTGATTGATTGATTGATTGATTGATTGATTGATTGATTGATTGATTGATTGATAAAATTTATTCATTCCGTTATTTTTTTATTTATTTAACGTACCCTCAAGGCAAGGAGGCACTACAGAGGGAGTATAAAATAAAACAACAAAAATAGAAGCAAATTGGGAGCAACATAAAAACAACAACAAAGATTAGAAACAATAGGGAACTGGCATAGTTAGCTATAGTCGTACAAAGAAGGCTGTAATCAACAATTGATCTTAGTGGCGAGGTAAGCGATTTTAATCATTGAGAGTTCTAAGAATTAATGACGCAAAAATATGAATTAAAGTGACCAAACGGGACACCGACTTAGAGGGGATTATTTAAACATGCGGAAATAAACGATGGTGAGATTATTAGCTGTGCACTGAGTTGAGGAATATAATGATATATCTTACTAAAAAGACAAATACGAAAACTTCTGCGACGATGTGAGAGACTTGGAAGTAGTCAAGTATTTTATTGCTGGACGCTTGCAGCGCGATTATAATTGGGTAGAATTAAACGTGAGGACCTGTTCTTAACGGCTTCAAGTGAGTCAGTGAGATAATTGGTAAAGATATTCTAGATGGAGGCTGCAGACTCGAGTTTAAATCGCACTAGCGTTTTATAAGAAAATAGTTTTAATGACTAGGAAGAAGTTGCGCTTGAGATGACCAAGCCTACGATTCGCATTGTTAGTTAAGTAATTAACATGCAGCTGCTAGGAAATATTGGTGATTATTATCACACCCAGGTATGAGTTCGAATCTACGAGCTGTAAGGGTTTGTGATAAAGGTTAAAAGTATCAGAAGGTTTAGTTTTACGTGTTATGCGCATCGTTTTGCATTCGGTAATATTAAGCTACATTGACCAGCGTTCACACCACTGAAAATTTGAATATAAATCATGCTGCAGTTTTTGTTAGCCGGAGTCGCAAGATATAACATGGTAAACAGCTGAGTCAACACAAAAGAGTTTGATGGAAGAAAAAAAACTTTAGTCTGCTAGTCGTTCATATAAATTATAAAAAGTAAGGGAACTATAACCGACGCTTGAGGTACACCAGAAGAGACGAATGCGAGAGAGGAGTCAGCGCCATTACACGTTACAAGTTACGAGCGATTGGTTAATAATGGAACAAGCCATTTAAACACGTCAAAATCAATGTTAAGTTTACTTAGCTTAAGCAATAAACGTTTATGTGAGACCTTGTTGAAAGCTTTTGAAAAATCGAGATAGATGCAGTCCACCTGAGATCCCTGATCAATAGCAGTATACCTGTGCGACCTTGAAGTTTTGAAACAACCAATAGAAAAATTCAGCCTGGTACAATGCCCACGCAAATTAAATCAACATGTGTCAATATTGAAAATGAAGAAATGATTTCTGCCGAGTAACTTCCAAAGGAGAGTTAAAGGACTTCATTTTGTAGAGAAACTGTCCTTAATTAGGGTTTCCTCGAAAAATATTTTTTCTATAACAAACACTGAGCATCTGCTTGACAACAAGCCGGGTTTAATTAAAACGTTTTCTCAAAACTTTGATACCGCACTCGTGAAAATGGTTTCAAATTGAAGCTGAGAAAAATATGAGAACGCCTAATAACAAACATTCATTAAGTTGCGTTTCATTTTTTTTTTGCGATATAGAAGTGGGAGAGTACGTACATTCAGGCATTATGTTTTATATGGAACCTATAAGGTGCCGTCGAATATTTTCCTCGGCTCGTCTATATATATATATATATATATACATATATATATATTTATATATATATATATATATATATATAGAGAGAGAGAGAGATATTTATATATATATATATATATATATATATATAACTGGGAAGAGAAAAACCCTCGGTGAAAACAGCAACAACGGACGATTTAATCTTCGACGTTTCGGCCGGAGTCCGGCCTTCGTCCTGACGAAGGCCGGACTCCGGCCGAAACGTCGAAGATTAAATCGTCCGTTGTTGCTGTTTTCACCGAGGGTTTTTCTCTTCCCAGTTATATACCCACGCCTTCGGCCTCCCGCCACCATGCCCGTTGTATATATATATATATATATATATATATATATATATATATATATATTGTGACCTACTTTTTCTCATATGTTGCTATTCCAATGTGTTATTTCTGTTGCTGCACTTCGCGCTTATTACTACTTTGTATATACATCATTTAGTTATCTGCATTTTGGTAGAAACTCCTCTACAATGCATTGTACTAACCCTTCGTGTTACAACCTCGAAAAGGTGGTTAGCAATATTAATAAAAATAACAATACTTGTTTCATGCGTCGCAGTTTCCCAATACCTGGATCAAAAGCTCGTACTGAGCTCATTCATTTCAACACTCACGTGGTTTTATTATAACAAGGCGCCTCACCGCCATGCATTCGCACCTTGACTTGTTGGCGATGAATGTTAAAATATCATATCGGCAGCCGTACTTTTCTGAGCCTGTCGATAATCCACAACGCAGACGTAAGACTCCTTTCCTAGACAAACTGACTCCAACTGTGTTTGTACATTTTTTTACAAGCATGACCTATACACAAAAGCGGTGTTAAAAGGATGTTTATATCTATACACCTCTCTGGTACGTGCAGCTAGGTTATCGAATTTTTTTTTTCTTATATACAAATTGTAATTTTTTTGGTACCTCACGCATGTTGGTAAGACCAAAAAGGGTTCCCATGCGGAGACTTAACTGTGATGCTACTTAATCACACGATTCATTAATTTTCTACTACAGTGAATACCGATGGCCAACTAAATGCAATTGTTTTATACTTCGCGAAGGCTTCTGAGAAAGACTCGTATCGAAAATTACTGGGTGTACTTCAGAAGGCACTGAGCAATTATTGACTTTTAAGGTGAACTCATTCTTACCTTAAGAGTCGCAAATAGCATGTCAGTGTTGGTAAATGAAAGTCCCTTGAATTATCAATTCTTTCGGATGTACCGCAAGGCTTGGTGCGAGGACCTCTGCTTCGTTATTAATTTAATAATTTTCTACGGGTAGATGAGCCTTCGACACAATGTTATTTTTTTGCTGACGACTGTCTTTTGTGTTCCAGTCTATCATGTTTTATTTATCAGAAAACATTAGACGATAGCCTTTATATACTCTTTTCCTAATTTCGAGATTGAAAAATGAATTTGAATGTTAAGAAATGTGTGCAAAGAAATAAACACCTAAAAAGGTCCATATTTTCGTATTGCAATGTCATCAACTCGCTACCCCTAGAAATTGACACTTCGTATTAGTATTCGTTTGTTTTCATTACGTTTAATATAAGTTGGCCTGTTCACTTCGAGATAATTATAACCATTGCGCCCCCGAAAAATGTGACCTCTGCGCTGGATTATGCGTCAATATAGACCAGAGACGAAGCTTTTTTTTTTACTTGTTTATTGACACATTCGTTGTACTTAAATCCAGGTTGACCTCTTCGTGTGTTAGTAAACAATATCTTCTCTCTTTAAAAAAATTAAGAAAAAAATACAAAGCTCGTGACGTACACTTTTTTTTATTTGTCCTTTATTAGAATATGCGGAGATATATGTGACCCGCACTTCAAGTCAGTTATCGAGCAAATGGAAAAGGAAAGAAAAAGACACTTCGATTCATTTATAATGCATACGGCAAAGAAACATCTGTGCTATGCCTTTATAACTCGCCCAAATTAACCCAGTTATTGAATCGCGGAAAGGGTAAACGTTTGAACTTTTTGAACAATGCATGATAAACTTGCCTTGACGTTCGGCGATCATCTATTCTAAACTGCAATGACAGCCGTAAAATATGATAGAAACATGAAAACTCTATTCGTAAATTGCAATATTAACCTTCTTTCTTTTAGTGTTTTTTTTTTTTGTTTTTTTTGCATCTTCAAGATTGGATCATGGTTTGCCTCATAGTTTTAGAGGTATTGCTACTTATGATTTTTTGCTATCGCTTTACATCAGAATTTTTATTAGCGGGTTAATAAACAAAATGTATACTATTACCCTTGCAAAATAAAATGTGTCCGACTTGTATTGCGTATATGCGTATAATTTCTGCCCTGGTGGCGTGTACTCATCCATGTCTTGGCCGACAAAGACGGATGGCAGTATTATTTACATAAATAAAAATAAAATTACAATACTTCCCTTATTTCTTTGTAAATTTCACAATATGTTGTTAGTTGAATGATATGGTAACAAATGCTATTTTTTTTCTTTCAGCAATTTCGGGGTTGTTTTTCTGATCTTTCACGTCACGACGTGTAAATATTCGGGCAGTTGTATACACTTATACTTCCTTTTGGTTGACTACTCCCGCAGTTACCGCTCCTTTCAATCGGACGGCAGTGCCCGTCTGCAGATTCCTGGTAAACCTCTATGCCCCAATGAGTGGCAATAGACTGGCAAAAAATCATCTCCCAGCGACGTTCCTCAGGTTAGTGTACTTGACTAAGGAAATAACATGGAAGCGGCAATGTCGACGTCAAAGCGATCTTAGTACGTGACTCAACAACATAAAATTTTTCCCTTCTACGTGTACGCTTGTTTTTTACCTGAGCGCGAAAGAGACCCCGCCTAGTGTGCCTCCCTTATTCCATCTAGATTACAGGTATAAAAAGAACTGAAATTTGCTGCTGTTCACTGCCAGTTGCCCAGACGCATCTCAGCTACAAGCCACCATGATCGCCGTAAGTCATCGCTTGTCTATTTTATGCATTTAAACTCAAAGGTTACCGCTAAGTGCAGACTTCGCTTAATCGTTTGTTGTTGTTTTTTGTTTGTTCTTAAGTTGATAACGTGAACAGATTACCCTTTCAATATATATGTTATTGGCATCACTCTTACTTATAACACAACAACCATTTGATTCCCCAGCTATAAAGGATGCGCTCCAAAACTAATGCAAAGCACAATAACAAATTAGTTTTTATACGAAAAATATATTTATATTCAAGCTTTAAAATGTGTTAACTGAAAACTGATATACCACCAGCAACAAACATAAAATGTTGAAGAATATTTATCAAATATTATCTTTAAAAGGACAAAGTATTAAGAATAAATCTTCCGTCATCGTTATGGTTCGACTGAATTCACTTGATCTAGGAATAAAACAAATTGTACTACTTTTCTTCCCTTCCAGTTCCGTGCCTGCCTCCTCGTGGCTCTGGTCAGCTGCGCCTTTGCCGGCTACGCCAGTCCCTTGTACGGCTACGGCGCCCCGGTGGCAGCCTACCATGCCGCTCCCGTGTACAGCAGAGTTGTGGCCCCAGCCGTCACCGCCGTTCATCACGGAGCAGCCGTGTCCCACGTGTCGAGCGTGACTAGCTACCGCAGCCAGCACCCCGTGGCCACCCCGGTCGCCCGCTACGCCTCCGTCCACACGGCGCCGGCTGTGGCCACTGTCCACACCGCCCCGGCGGTTGCCAAGGTCGCCGCCTACGCTGCCCCGGTGCTCTCCACTGTCCACGCGGTCCCGGCTCACGGATACGGCCTCGGATACGGCTACGGTCTGGGAACTTACGGGCTTCGCTACGGCCATGGACTGACCACCTACGGCTACGGACTCGGCTACCATCTCTAAAGACTAGGTTTTATTTAAAAACGAACGATTAAAAAAGTTATCTAATTAATTAAAAAAAACACGGCTTACTTTGTAATTGACACCTGCGAAACCAGGTCTTAAATTCCTACGTATGATTCACACTGAGGATAAGTAGCCATGATTTATGCACATCGCTGAAAGTTCAATGCATTAATCTAACCTATTGTGTTCAAGCGTACTTGGTTTATAAAGACATTTTTTTTTTAAGTCGAACTGGCTACTATTTTATAAATAAAGAAAGAGCTCATCATGACCATCATTAGGATGGTCAATGCCGGCGATATAAATCAGAGGATATGGACCAATAACACGCTAAGTCAGCAAGCCTGGCATTTATGACTCACTGAGTTCTGTGATCGGGTTCAAGACTCCTGTGAGAAACGGTGAAATTGTGTTTGTCTTTCATGCAGTAAGTGAGTCCGGCATTTTGGCCGACAGCCTGAACACCTATGAATCAAAAAAGGTCCAGCGATGTCGAGCGCTTCTTGATAAAATTGATCGAAAATGGGGCCGTTGTTCATTCGAGTTCGTGTGTGTACAACGTGTAAAACAGCTCAAAGCGAAGCTTGGTCAAAATAAAGTTTCAATGTCTAACACCGACCGGTCGTCAACACCCTCGATGTCAACACCACAAGAGAAAAATTATGGGGATGATAATGACACCGGAAACGAGAATAAGAACGGCAGCATCTTTGGTGCACTTCCTTTAGAGTGGCTTTCACCGACTTTTATGAACGAATGAGCGAGGGATGCGAGCACAGCTTTTCTGCAGGGTGGTACTATTGGGGAGGAGATCGAATGGTGGCGCTGGCTAGCGGCCGTCGTCGGAACTATTCTGCGGGAATCACAATCCCGCCGCTAGTATTCGTTCAGCCATGGAGGACGAGGACTTGAGGCTCGTGAAAGGTATTTAGAGAACATTTATCTGCTCGAAAAGCATCTGCGTAGGGGTAGCATAGTCCCTGCTTGTCTCACCTTGCTTTAAATGTCACCGCATTCTCGTTGGAAGCAAAAACCAACCCACGTGTAGGCGCTCGCGATCGGCCGCGTCGCTCCGGCTGCGCGCGCCCGCACATGAAGGCACCCTACGCGCGCCAGGTCGTGCGTGACTGACGCGGTGTGGCGATGTTTGTGCGCTTCCTAGGTTGGAGAAACCGTATTCACGAAACACACGCATTGCTTTTCAGTGTCCCTGTCCCTTGCAACGATCATCTGCCGCATCGACGAGAGCAAGAGGTGCCTCGTTGAAGGCGAAGACGTACTGAAATGTGGTCATGTAATCGAGCGCGGCGTCGCCCGGAGAAATCTTCACCAAAAACATCAACAAAATAGTCATTACATTACGTTTTTTTTGTTTTTTTTGAAATGCCAAAATACAGAACACACTGGTGAACATTATAATGTAGAATGTGGCTAATTAGACTGCATATTGGCATTTAACGTTACAAGTTGTATTTTTCAGTTTAATTTATCGGTTATTCAAAGGTGGACGGTTCACGATGAAATATCAATAAGTTCTGCACGACGAGGCCTTAGTCATACACACATTTGCACTGCTCAATCGAAATTATAGGAATCGCAAAATAATTCACGAAATTGCGTAAATATCACAATATCGAACTGATACTGCTGCCTAATATGTTCCAGTGTAAAAGATAGCCTAGAATAAAATAGTGATCAAATGATAGCAGTACCTCTCGGTGGCTTCCGAAGCCTCACCACCCGGTCGTGTGACCCGTTCGGAAGATTCTCCGACAGAACGGCGTTGCATATCAAGAACCTCCTCTTGAGCACTGTTATGAAATAGGGTGGGGATATTTTGCCGGCAGCCGGCACAACCACTCGGGAAAAAAAGATTGCCGGGAGTTTCGGACGGCAATGATTATTCTAAAAAAGAAATAAATATAAATCGCCAAATGTTTCACGAAAAAAGAAAAGCTCGCCTCTGCTGATTTGAACCTGGGACCCACGGCACGTTAAACGGGCACCTTTCCACTGAGCTACTCACACAAATAGAAGTTCCCGTTTTGACTATTCCTTTTACACGAAACCGAATGGAACAACTACCGGCCATTTTTGTTTTGCTCGGTTTGTTGTGTTGGTTGAAAATGCAATGTACGGTTTGAACGGATGTCGATGCAAGCGTGATTTACGCGCGTACATGCCTCGTCCGTTAGCGTAGTTTGCTTGGAAGGCATCGCTTGAAAAGTGACGACCACACACCACGTCATGCGCAGTCAACTTCTTCCCTACCCTTACTTATCCACTGCGATTTAAGTTTGTTCGTTTTTTTTTGTTTTGTTTTTTGCCAGGAAAGCGATGAAAACTGATTCCAGGCTCTAAAGCATGCGCGGAGAACTGCGGTAGGCAACACGAGCGTACTATATTCTAACAAACCTGCAGGAAACGCGGCAACAACACGGCAGCCAACGGCAGCACACTGGAACGCCGGAGTTGTTTTCCACGCAGGCGGTATTTGTTTTGGTGAACGCAGCGCCCCCTATAGTTCGATCTCCTCGCCAATAGCCACGCGCGCATACCATGGTGGGCTGCCGTACATCCGGCCAATATTACGAAATAATTCAACAAATCTAATACAATTTTGACAAATGAAATTTACTGCTCTTTGCCACCCCTTGTCCTCGTGTAAGCAACTCCGAATGAAATTAAATTATCTAACAATTTAGACCTAAGCCGGGCAATGACGATGCTAATAAGAATCGTTTCTTTTCTGTCGGCAGTGACGGAAGTGACAACGAACACCATTCATGAAGGGAGTGTGAGAAGGCTCAATACTCCTTAGGCACAGAGCACGACACATTTTTAAATTTAAGTGGATTAAAAAAATGACCACCATAAACCAACACAACTCTGAGCGGACATCTTTTCTGACCGTGGCACTGCATTCCTTGTTGCAGTGTTCCCTAACAGATTTCGATTACAATATTCCACCTACAATCATATTGTTTTGTTTTTTATAGTAAACTACGCATATACGTGCACAAGAGAAATCACATCTGAAAATACCAGTGGATTAAACAGCAACGGCAATTTGGGGTCTTGCTGCCCCAGCGTTCCATTAACAATAGTAAATATACCAAAACAGCTCCATCTCATAGTATTTTTAAACATTTCCGACATATTAGGCGTTAAATGAACGGATATTTTCGCCTTAGAAATTATTCAAATAAGCTATGAATTCGTTTTACTTTGGTTAATAAAGCTTTTAATACAAAAATAAACGTAGTAATTGTGTTGCGTGTATGTTTAGGAAGCGGAAAGTTGGTCAACTCCTATGGGTGGTTGGTCTCTTTGCTGTAGATGAGCCATTGAGCCAGTGCAGTACCACCGCTAGCCTGGGGTCTTTAGCCTGCATCAAACAGTAGTGGTACACAACCGCACTCCGGTACGATGCTCACCCAGATCGAACCGGGCAGGGTTTAGGAATGAGGCCAGGAACCCTGGGTTCTCTAGAGCGAGCAATCTGTCCACGTAATGCGAAAGGTGGCAAGCTAACACCCCGGTTTCAGTTTCGGTATTCAAATGTAAATTCCAACACCCTCCAGCGGGGAGTGGTGCAGGCGATGTGTTAAGGCTAAGTTTCATTGACAGTCATCGAGAATGCTCCCGCCAGTAACCGGACTCATTTTATTCAGTTCGTGAAGTGACCGCTAGTATAGTAATAATTGTATCGTTTTGTATCGTTTATTTTTGGATCATGCCATTTTTTTTCTTGTGACCTGAAATATTTAAATAAAATAACATTAAAGCAAAAGACAATTAAAGGTGATAGCGGGAATAAAGCAAAATATTTATGACTGGGAAATTGATCAATTTAACATATCAATTAATCAATTCCTGCTTTAATCGCGATTCATTTTTTAACCAGTTAATCGGTAAATATTTGACGAACCAAAAGAAAGTAAAAATTACACGCTTTAATCACGCAGACGTGAACGAGTGCACCTGTGTGAAGGGCAAAATTAAGGTCAAATTGTAGCCTAACGTTTATGTATGGGGCAAGATATGTTGCCCCCGACAAGTGCAGAAGGTTAGACGTCTCCCGGCTACTTCAACGCCGTGCGAGTCTCCATTTAGGGCAGCAGAGACTATATTGTGAAAAATTAAGGGAGTTCGCTATTGCCGGAGAATATCAACGAACCTCTTTGCTTGATGCAGCTAAAGTATTAGATTGGTAGTGTGTGTGACTAGAGACAGTTTTAACTACGCATCGAGGTTCGTGCATAATCAAAATTGTATATTGCACCGTTTATCACATGATCAGAAAAGGCAAAAATAAATATGTTGTCTTTTTTTAAATATTATGCATGTAAATGAACGAGACCGATTAATCGATTAAGTAACCGATTAAAGGGCGGCGGTTCATCGCGTTGAAACTTTAAACCGACGCCAAGACAAAACATTTCACGTGAAAATTATTTTTATGTAGATGTGACTTCTTGAATATCTATTGAGTGCACCAATTGATCGATCTCCTTTTCAACGTTTGTTTTTTAGATATGTAGTAACGGATATTTCTTGTAGCTCTTAAATAATCCTAACAAGTGGTCATATCGGTCTTGTTGCTCGAGTGTGTGAAAAGGGCATCCAAATAAACATACGTCTTTATATTACGAAATCTTGAAGCAACTACCTCTCGAATAAATTCACATCATAATTATCTTCAACGTTAAATTATACGCACGAGTGCATTTCGTAATTGTGAGAAAGATTTTCAATCACAAACGCCCGGTTATCAAGCAAATATTCGGTGCTCGCTAACCGAGTTTAAGTCGTATAGTCATATAAAATATTATTTCACACGAACACCCATACCAATGCTTTTTCTTCCTCGTGAAATAGTTTAATGACTCTACCCGATTTGAAACATTTCGCCATCTTCATTTGTTCACACAAGGTGATTGCAATTGGGTGAGCATTATACCTGCGCGCATGTATGCAGTAACTAATACAAAAATCCCAGTTCATTTATACATTCGATACAAAACGCCGCGACCCACCGAACTCCAGCTGTTTCTATATTTATACAGTATATTTAATTTATATATATATTTTTTGTCACGTGCACCTTCATTTTTAAGCGAACAAAATTGCAAAATATACAAAACTATACTTCGTTTCACCTTATACTAAGACGCAGCCGACGCTACACTCTCAGAATCAGGGGGTGTATAGGGGTACACCCATTGTCCCATATGTAACACCACCCCAAAAAAAACAATTCGACGTTCAGTCCACACACGTCGAACCGAAGATATGAACTTTCAAGAGCGGCTTGACAGTCGACCGATACAACTTATTAAAATAGCTAATGTACGCATTAAAGGCTACAGTAAGATAATCAGGTTTTTTTTTACCCTGCTGCAAAACCCCAGTGTTTTTGTGTTTTTTTTTGTTTTCTTTTTGTAGTCTTTGATACGGACATGAGCCACTTAGTACGTTATATCCAACAGCTATCGAGTCGCTCGTAAAAGTTGGTATCGCCAGCTCAACGTAAGTTGACTGAACGTTTAAATATACTTTTGGGGTGTTATATATGGGACAAGGGGTGTAGCCCTATACACCCCCTAATTCTAAGAGTGGACGAACTTAAAGGACCAATCACAAAGCATCAAAATAACACCATCATTGCGCTCGTCTTGTTTCTGTGCGTGTTCTGTCATCACCGAAACAACGACATAAACTGAAAAGGCCTAGTGACTCGCACTTTTGACGATGTTTGATTGGCCTCATTACTTCGTAGCGTCGGCTGCGTCTGAACATAAGCTGAAAGGAAGTATAGTGCTTTTGTTAGACATGTTTTTGTTAATGTTTTTGTTTTAGCACGTTTCACATCTTTTTTTAAGATAGCCAGGGCCAGGTATTAACTCACACTGCCTCATCGCCCATGAAACCTGCAGTTGATGATCCTTCCCGTTAGACTGCGTCGGCATGTTGAAAGCAAACCAGTCATTCACGTAAAAGGGATATACAGCACTTCACTTCTAACGGCGTTCCGCAGATCACTCAACTTGATTCTGGTAAGATGAAAACAGGAGCGCCAAAGCCGATATTAGATTGATTTCTGTACGTGACCCAAACACGCCTTTTCGCCAGCAGCTCGCGCGTGTCTTGAGTTCGACTCCCGCCACGCCTCGTAGAGTTCTTTAGACTATTGAATGTAAAAAAGAGTGACAATTCTGCTCTTCGATGCACGTTGTCCAGACTTAGTAAAACGACAGGCCGACATGTTTCCCGTAAATCTCCGTTTGGACCTTTTCTTGCATAAACACCAGACTTTTACCGTCAATTTAAGTAGCTTTCGTAATTTCAATCGCAAGTGGCAAGCTAGGATTTACTTACGTAACTCGGCTGCCTGTCGATATAAATTTTAATGACGTTTAATTGAAACAACCATTTGAAGTCAATAAAAGATACGTACCGAAAGTATTCCCCGCCTCTATAACGCCTCTTTTACAAATGTTCTAAAAAAATTGTTGTTTCATATGCTTCTTTCGAAATTGCAGTTAAAACCTGACATGCACAACGCGGCATCAGCAAAACAAATGTTTAGACGATTTTTCGAGTGTCGTGTTTGAAAAACTTCAGCCTTTGAAAGCGTGATTCAAAGTCACACTTTGTGACTTAATTTAGTGCCCTACTTCAAGTTCCGTTCCTACCTCCTCGTGGCTCTCGCCAGCTTGTCACGTTTCACGACGAAGAGGAAGAAGAAGAGAAGCGCGAGCATCGAAGAACGGCAAGCGGTCATTCAGCGCAAGGATTGGGCCTCGGCATCACTCCGGGGAAATTCCACTAGCGACTGGCCACGCTCCAGCACCGCTGGGACACTCCATTCTGCCGCCTAGATTGCCACCGGTGCCATTGCCATATGGACTGCTAGTCCAAAACCTAAAGGACAAAGAAGCGGACAAGTGGCGGGAGAAATAAAAATCATCCGAAGCCGCGGAACTCAGATTTCGGCGACGATCCGAAGAGAGGTGCAGCTTCCGGATGGTGCCCCGAAGCCATTGAAAATAACCCGGTGACGACCCGGGGAAGGCTCGGCGACCACCGAAGAAGAGGAAAGAAGACATCGGCATTGACTCGACGCTGGCGTGGGACTCTCGGCAGCGACCCGAGCAGCCACAAGGGAGCCGATCAACTTACGATTGACAGATCCGATGGTGACCAAAACCTGTAACAGCGACTCCCGGCAGTGACACGAAACGAGCCCACAACAGAGTACTTCAAAAAGCACACTGACCTGACCCAGCTGGCCTACACCATCAACAGCAGGGACCGAGAATCAGATCGCCACGTGCAAACGAACATGTGAGACTATTGATAATTGTTGGACATTTGCATATTAGGTTATAAGTGCTCTTCTTGCTTTTCTCTCTATGTAATATACTTAGCTTTATTTCTTTCATCATCGTGCACTCTCTTTTCTTCTCCAACGGTTGGACCCTGAAACGTGACACAGCTGCGCCCTTGCCAGCTACGCCAGTCCCTTGTACGGCTACAGCAGCCCGGAGGAAGCCCACCGAATCGCCCCCGTGTACAGCAGAGTTGTGGCCCTAGCCGTCACCGCCGTCCACCACGAAGCAAAATCGCTGTAATTTGCACACTGAGCTAAATCAAAGCGCCTCCCGCACAGGCACATCTTTGTTTCTTTTCTCTGTACCAGCGCATACCAAAAATAAAGTATGAAAGTTCCCCGCGCCTTTACGATGCCATAAAAAAGCGCCATAAACAAAAAAGGAAAAGAGCGCACTCACAACAACAAATTAATTATAGTTGTGAGTGCGTTCCGTATCGTCCCCTTTTTTGCGCTTGTGTATTTTTCTTGCTTTTCTTTGTGATCACAAAGGGATTGACCTATATTTCCGTCTTAATGCACATTAAGGCCCCTTTTCCTCCGTATATTGTCCTGTCTGGTATGACAGGATATTGTCGTTCACACGGTGTTTGAGTATGCCTGAAGGAAAACTTCTTTGGAAGACTTAACCAAAAAAAAAACGTATTAGCAGCAGGGTTGGGCAGTATCGCTATACAAATGTATCGCGACAGTATTTTAGAAATACATATTTCGCATCTGTATTTCTGTATCGCGATGCATTTTTTCACCAGTATCTGTATTCCTGTGTCGAAATACATTTTGAATGTTTTTTTATCGCGATACGATCAGGGTGAAATGTATTTCGTTACATTTCTTGAGAAATACTCCCCCCCCCCCCCCCCCCGAAAATAAAATACAAATCCGAACGCATTTTGTTTTTACTTCTGATGGCACCACTGTCAAGGAGATGCTGGGCCATTGTAATCATGCTGACCAATGTTCCTTCCAATTCTCCAAACTATTTTCCTATCACACGGCGTGAAAGTGGCCCGCTGCTCTGGTGATCCGAAACCCGGGAAGGAGGTCAGACGTGGCCTCGCTGTGCCGACCCAGACTTCGTACATCTGCAACTCGTCTCGAGCGCGCTGTTTCTCGGTGAGCTCGCTCCTGTGCCAGCAATATCAGGTCGCAATTCACGAGGTCTTTATTTGGAGTATGCAGGCAAAACTTGAGGACTGTAATCCATGTGTGGGTGGCGGAGGGTCGGCAGGAAGGACCTTCACAGCAGGGATGCCACCGTATCGTTGTTTCAACCGTAACAGATGATAAGACATGTGTTCCCATAATGCTTCAGGTGGTCCACTATTCTCGAAAATTCCAAATGACACTGCCTGCACGATCTTAAACGAGGTAAACTACAACGAAAGTACATACGTATTGTCCTTTCATACAGCAGCGTGGTAAAGTTTCATGTCCAAGGCCACACCTACAGATAAAGAATACCAGTTCATTCCACCGTGACCTCATTTGATAAATGTGGAAAAACTGTCCTTATTGAACAGGGGCGTGGTGACGTTTTCATGGGATTTAGGATGACATAGATTTTCTTTAGAGGTCGTAATATTTTCGCATCCCTCGTCAGACCGACAGTATGTCAGAAAAGGGACCGCGGTCAGGCCTTGATGGAACGTTTTTTTGAGCCCATTGAAGACACCTCGTCGTCCGAAATCACTACCTTCAAGGCAAAGTGCCAAGCCTACGGGAAAGTAATTCCAGGATAAAAAACTTCCACTTCCAACTTGAAGCTTCATCTCATTTGGCGTCTCAAGCAAATTTGAAAAATGTATTGCAGTATCAGTATTTCTGTATTTGTATTTCTACCCTTCCTACAATGTATTCCTGTATTTGTATATCCAAATACTTCTTGCCTCTATTTAAAATGTATTTCCGATACGTATCGCGATGCAATTTTACAGATATATTTCAGTATCAGTATTTTAGCTACTATTTTAATGTATCCCAGTATTCGTATTTCCAAGTATATTTTTTTTGTATTTCTGCCCAACCCTGATTAGCAGGTCACGCCTTCATTTCGGTTGACTGACCTTCCATGGATGATGGCGGTTACGAACCGAGCCTAGAATTTCGAGGTACGTTAAATTAGTATCATATTACGAACAATTGTTTCATTAGCGAAACTTAGAAGTTCACTGCGGTAGTAAAACGTTGTCTTTCGTGACAGAAAACCCTTACAAGAATTGCATATTTTGTAAAGCGTATGAACATATGGGACGACACGTGGCCAATCAAACGCGCCCAGGTGAAAAGGAATATAGGTGATATTCACAAGCGATGCCACAGTGCCGCTGAACAAAAAAAAAAGGACGACCTTCAAAAGCTTTCTGTCGTGACTGGCAGTGGTCAGCCGGGTACGTGCTTGAGTTAATTTTTTTACACTGTCCTACTAACGTGAACCGCTAAGCCTCTTCAATTCCCTAGTCATTCTTCACATTATGGCAGGAATCCTCAAAATCAAAAGTATTACAAAAGTTGTATTCATGCTCATTAAATTGCATCCAGGGGGAACAATCGGCGTAAAAAAAATGCCAGGGAAAAGGATTCTGGACAGAATGATCCTGAACAAAATTCCCCGGTTAAAAAAGTGCAGGGCGAAAATCGAGACTAAATCACCTCACGTCCCGTTCGGTCAAACCTTTCGGCACTTCAAAAAATAATATTTTAGTAAACTGTCAATGAAAGAAATTATAATAAAATCATGCCCAATACGTACTTTATACATATTACGCCTTCAACGTTAAAATAAAATCAAATGACATGAAGTATTGCAGTGAGTCAGAAGCCTGAGTTTTTGCCTATGGTGATTACTAATGGAAAGAGTGTTTTGTCTCCAAAGGTGCGTCATTCAGCAAGACCCTCGCGCCTGCCCCATTCGGTGCGATTTAAGGTAATACAGAGTATCGTGGAGAACACTTCTTATCTCCATTGAATCTCTACTATTTTGGCAGGCAGCTTCATAGCCCAAAAACGGCCGATGACTAGCGAAACCTTTTTGGGCAACACCAGCTGGAATAACCAAAGCCTGCGAACATCCTCCTCTGCCTCTATGGAACGTCTTCACAGTGGGATGGCGACAACTCCCGAACGAGTGTTCTTTGACGCTTTGACGGGAAACGAGGCCCAACAGCATGTTGACGCAGCACCCGTGTCTAGACGGTGTTTTTGTTCAAATTTTGACTAGTCTAGCTAATAATGTCTCTGGGTATGATTAAAACCCTCACATCTTGGAAACATATTTCCTGAATTTTTTGGTAACTTTCCAAGTATCGTAACAAATGAACAAGAAGGCGTCCATCAAAAAGACATTGGTCATCTGCATGACGCAGTTTCACGAATTTCAAATATATCAATTATGTATGGGTACAAAATCAGCTCTGCACTAGTGAAGATCTAAAAGGGTAATGCGTTCGGTTCGAAATGAAAAAAGACGTTAAAATTGATAACGTGTCGTAGCATAAGTAACTTACAGCATTGTTGCTATACGTTCAGTGTACCTAAAGTTGTGTTATAAGCAGTCGAGAAAGCTGCCAAGGAGAAACCAACGATGATGAATTATTTAAGTTGGACCTTTCTTTTTTTTTTTTTTGAGATCACTGGGACCGGGATTATTTTATTCGGGGTCTGTCGTGAAACTAATTTTGAATACGGTTTCAGAGAGAGTTAATCCGCAAAGTCAAAACTTTTTCATGATTCTGGAACTTTATTTATCGCTGTTTTAAAAATCTAATATTGCGTTTACAGATGGTAGCCGAGTCCATAGCCGTACGTGCTCAGGCCGTGACCGTAGCGAAGTCCGTAGGTGCCCAGACCATAGCCGTATCCGAGGCCGTAGCCGTGGGTCGGGACCGCGTGGACAGCGGAGAGCGCCGGAACAGTGTAGGCAGCGACCTTGGTGACCGCCGGGACGGTGTGGACGGTGGGTACAGCCGGGGCCGTGTGAACGGAGGCGTAGCGGGCGACCGGGGTGGCCACGGGGTGCTGGCTACGGTAGCTGCTTGCGCTCGACACGTGGGACACGGCTGCTCCGTGGTGCACGGCGGTGACGGCCGGGGCCACGACTCTGCTGTACACTGGGGCGGCGTGGTAGGCTGCCACCGGGGTCCTGTATCCGTACAAGGGACTAGCGTAGCCGGCAAAGGCGCAGCTAGCCACAGCCACAAGAAGGGAGGCACGGAACTGGAAGAAAATAGTACACACCAACGCGGCTGTTACAAACAAAGCCGCGTTTGCCCATACCAGATGTGGCCAGTGCGCGTGCGCAGAGGTCAGATTCCTGTAAGGTGAAGTGCTGCGCGTGCCGCGAGCCGACAGCAGCGACACCGCGTCGGCGTGACGTCCGAACTGCGCGTTGGTCTTTAAGGATTTAATAAGTAAGCAAGCAAATAAGCGCACAACATTTAAGAGAGAAGAGTGATTTTGAAGTAAAATATGCTTTGGAGTGTTTGAAAGCGACACTCGAATGATGGCCGATATGAGTGCGTATGTTGTTGCCGAAGGTTTTTACATATTAGTTTTTAAACGTAATCTGAAACCAAACACGAGAAAAGACAATTATGTTTAATTGAAATAATAAGATAGGTGTAGCCGAAAACTCAAATACTGTAAACGACTTAATTTTCGCGGGCTCAAATTTTCGCTAATCGGGTCAAAGCTGAAAGTTTCAAATTATTCGCGGGTTCTAATTTTCGCGAATCTAGTGTAGCTTCCGTAGCGTTCAGATATTGCCCGTATTGTTCGCGGGACGTATTTTTCGCGGATTGTAGGCGATTCGCAAAATTCGCGAAAATTAGGTCCTCGCGAAAATTTAGTCGTTTACAGTAGTTTGGGGAAAAAAGCAACAGCTTATTTGATTTGTTTCTGCCTTCCCTTTCCAAATTGGAGAAAATAAAGAGTTTGAATTTTAGTTTGGTGCATATTCCTAATAGCTGTGATTATCAAATGATTGATTTAAAGGGTAACTGCAAAGAAAAAGAAGTGTATTTTTAAACATCCTAATTGGGACAAGCATGTCACAAAACAATTATTCTGCCAAAAACAAATTTTTTAACAGCAATATTTATTGAACGATACTGATTTTAGTTTGCGGCATTTCGTCCGTTTTAAATTGCGCGCCACAAAGTTGGTATTATACGTCACGTAGTGGCTGCTATACGTCACGGAGTGACGTATAACAGCCACTCCGCGCGCGTCGAAGAAGCGGGAGTTTCAAATATGGAGAAGTTGTGGCTCCAACTAAATTACGTCTTATGGCGTAAATATTGCTAGAAAAAAAAATGTTTTTTCGCGGAAGATCTGTTTTGTGACATGCTTGTCCCAATTAGGTTGTTTAAAAAAAAACACTTTTTTTCTTTGCAGTTACCCTTTAAGAAAGGTTAATACCGAGAACACTAATATTTAAAGCGTGCCGCGTTTCTTGCACAAACTGATGTGATTCAAATAAGGTTCCGACTGGGAAAGTTAATCAAGTTAGCGGTAAACATTTGCTCTATAGACTGAGAAAGCGCGAAAAGAAGACTTACAGCGAACATTATGTTTTGTAGTTGAGCTGAGTCAGGACATGTATTGAACAGAAAACTGCCTCTCTATTTATACCTCTAATAAGATAATCCGACTAGGCGGGGCCAGCATCACACTCGAGGCATACTCAAGTAGAGATCTGCCTGTTTGTTTATATCACGTACAAACATCGCCTTAGCGTCGACCTTCTCGTTGTTATTTTTTGATCTTACAGGAAAAAGGTGAGCTAATCTGTGGAACGCACTTTGGGAGAGGAGCGCTGCCTGTGCCTCTTCCATTTGTGCGAAAGACTGGTTTTCTTTCAGCATGCCAGAGCGTAGCCTAACAATTGGGATCATTCGATGAAGCCTCCAAAAACAAGGAGACAGTGCCAAGAATTATCTGACTATCTAAAAATGCGCATGCCTTTATATTCACTTGCATCTCATAAAACGCAAGGCGTGATATTATGATCACGCTTATTGAGAGGAGAGAAAACAGCCATGCCCTTAGTTTTTTAAGTTGTCGTTGACCATACGTTGAAACAAAACAAAAATGGCTTAAAACCAAAGGGACAGACAGCTTCAATATTTTTAAGTTGTTCACCCAAAATCGGTATGTTCACTTAATAAAGCGAAAAAAAAGCGAGAATAATATTTACGGTACAAATATTTAGACGGCATAATTTCGGTCTGAAGCGGCCGTTCGTTTCTAAGTTTTAAATGTAGGATAATTGCAGCAGAAACTACATAATGGCCACGTAATTGAAATCAAGTGTCAATATTGCAAATTTAAAAATCGTTTTATGCCGGCAAACTTTTCAAGACTAAAGTTATATATGGCTTTATTCGTAATTTCTGGGAGGAAAGTCACTAATGAGTGCCTTATTGAAAAATACTGCAGCTTCGTCCGCTCACAAGCCGTGTATTTACAGGACTGGACATCCTCTTTCTTTGCTCCTTGACTTCAAACTCTGCACTCCAATGGCGTGGTGTCCTCCTCTTCTTTCTCGCGAACCGTGACATCATTCTCGCTGCAATACGCTCTTTAAATGACTACGCCTGTAGTTAGTTTTAGCGAACATTGAATGTTTGCTGAACAACATGGCATGTCTGACTGAAAATACGTAACAAAATTCAAAAATACCACTCTCGCAAACTATTTAACATTGAGGAAGCTTAGGAATTTGAAATATCTCTTATAACATATATACAGGCTGGCTCTAATTTTTTTATATCAAAATGGGTAGGTGAACGAGGCACGTGACTTAAGACTTAAGACTATCGGGCGCTGTCAGTTTATGTCCTTAGCTCACGGTTTTTTTTTTTTTTTTAATAATGAAAAATTGTTAGTGACCTTGGTTTTTTCTGCATGTGTTGCTTCTAAAATGTAAAGTTCCCTTCCTGATATTTCCGCGCGTATTAGACTACCGTGTATCTCCAAATTTTAGTTTTATTTATTGTGGTATAAACTTATGGGCAATACATCGCCGTAACCTCTTTTGGCACACCAAAAGAAGTTACCAAAATCTATAGAAACAATATACATCCTTAAAACGTCGTAGGTTCTCAGTGCGTAGCAAAAGCTTGTGCTGGGCTCATTCATTTCAATATCTACCCCTCATGATTTCATTAGAGGGGGAAGCTTGAGCGACGTGAATCGGCTTTCTGACTACTTTGCGATGAACCTGAAAGTATCAGATTAGCAGTCGTACATGACTCGGAAGGTCGATCGTCCACAACTCAGGTGATAAGACGCCATTTCTAGACGAACTGACTTTCCCAGTCTTTGCTTTTATTACAGGCAGGGCCTATATGCAAGATCGCTTTTAAAAGGGTGTTTCTAACTATAAACACGTCTCACTGTTGAGTGCACGTAGCAAGGTTCTCGAATATTTCTCAACACTTCGTAACCTTCTTTGTATCTCAAGCAGTTCTGGCAAAAGGTCAGAACGGTTTCCACTCGGACACTTCACATTAATCTAACCTATTCCCACGATTCATGAACTCGCTAATATGGTAGATAACGAAGGCCAGGAGAATTTTCTTGTTTAAGATTTTTCGAGGGCTTTCAACAAAGTGTAGCATCGGAAATTAAGATATAAATTTATGCAAGCAGGAAAAAGTAACGCCTATTTTGGTGGGCTAATTCTTACCATACAAGTCGTAAGCAGATTGTGTACTCCTGCGAAAGCGATGTTTCTATACCCTGTCTCACATTAAAGGGGCAGTGCAACGATATTCTGCTGGTATGTGTTTCACTTTACACGAGCTTACTGACGCTAGTGAAACCCAAGTATTAGCCCCGTGAGCGAACACAAGCGTCGCTGCGGTCGCCGCGCCTTGATTAGGTGAGGTGTACCGTGACGTCAGGGGAAGGACTCCGCTTCGCGATCTCGCATCCGGCTCGCTTCCCTGCCTCGGTTTCCTGGTTTGGCCGTTGTGTGCCGCAAGCACTTCGAAGAGCGGGACCTGGTTTACCCGGTGTACAAGACACTGGGTTAGGCCGATACCGACGTGCTTCCACACATTTTATGAGCGTGCTTGTCACTTTTACCTTTATAATTGGGTTACGAATCCTCAAAGCTATCGGCGGAGGCAATTCCGCTGTTGAACCTCCCTGTCGGTCCACACGGCACAAGGCAATCGTACGAGGGATCGGTGAAGCGGCGGCGTCAGTGTTCCAGACGCTGGAATTTTGTTGCTTACATGTTCATGATTTATGAGAATATTACATCCCGCTTTGCAGGCATTTGAAATCGCATTTATATTAAAGGCCTTTGGGCGGTCGCCAAATTAGCTCGAGACCCCGACTCTGCGCGACCACTCTGGAAGCGCTGGTTCGCAGATGTTTTAAAGACCTTGAAGTGCTCGTGGAACAGGGTTTTTTTACGTCAATTTTGCTTCTTCGTGAATTAATTATATGGTTCGTACACGTATGCAGGCGTGTTTTATTTTTTAGAATATGCACAATGGACCTTTTCCGAGAAGCGTTCTGCGCACGCGTGAGCTCCCGATGCCAAGCGGCGGAAGTCGGCACAAAAAATTGAGGAAAATCGGAAGGAGGCTCTGGGTGAGCGAGTAGAACACGTAATTGCAGCATATACATAATTGTGTTACACAAAAAAAGAAATTGGATGGAAAGAAAAACACGATGTTTGGGTGGACGCCACGGATTCCCCTTTTTAAAGTCGCGTTGGGCACGCGCCGCAGCTCAGAGAGCGAAGAAACTGGTAGCGTAGCTCCCTTTATCGATTGGTAGCGCAGGTAGGTCACTTCCTCGATTTATAGTTCGTGCAGTCACCCCCTGGTGCCGTCTGTATGTGGAAAAGGTCCATCACTGGAAATTCGTTCGTACGGTAGCAGGAAAAACGGCCGAATTTCCCCCTGATGCCTGTATGAGGTGTATTGAATTGCCCAAATTATGCACAGAAATAGTACCGTAATTTGAAATTTTTATACTTTTTTCTGGCATTCTTTTTTTATTCCAGCCTTGTGTATTCAGTAAATGCACCGTTTAGTTTGAACTGTCATTTCCAGTAAAAAAAGACTCTGCTGCAGGTCCCCTAAAGCTTCCTCAGACTCCCAACTCCCTACAGCTGGACCCTCTGACAACCGAGGAAAACAGGAGGAAGAGCAAGCATTCGAACGGCTGCTCAGTGGTAGATGCTGCACTGGTGGCAGAAAATCTGAAACCTGTGAAGGGTGGCAGTTTGTGTGAGAAACGCTTCGGGTATTTTAGCTTCAGGACAATTTGATTTAGCAAAAATCTCAATTTTAGAGCCTAAGGGACTAATAACGGGCCAGATACCTTTACATACATTTGTTGTACGCTACTTGAGTGATATTATAAACAAGTCCACAGATACCGCCAGTGAAGTCCATTGAAATACTATTCGAATCCAGCAAAGGCCAAATGCGAGCGATATAAACAGATAGAAACAAACAACTGGTATATGCCTGTGTTCCTTTATTGTTTACTTTGTCCCTGTATTTGAACTCTTGTAATTCTCTCTCCATGACCCACACTATATTTAACATGTCACTCGAGCAGCATGGAGCTTTTCTGCTTCGGCGTTTTCGTTTAAAAACAGATAAAGAAAACGAAATAGTACACATAACCTGCCAATTCATTCAGATCATCAGTAGCATTGATTGTGTGAGATATAGATCTAGAGTAATGCTCCTGCAATTCTGGCCTATTTCTTTATTTTCACATACCAGCTGCGATTCATGCTTTGCCTGCCCTGTCAACAGTGCCTGAAATGTTGGTTGAAGTTTCACCTGCAGCTACAAGCCATACCAAAATAAAACCACATATTAAAATTTACACTTCCTACGAAAAACGCGCGCAAAAATAGTTCAATAGAAACGAGCGCGCCGACAGCTAACGTCGTCACAGCCTCCACAGGGCGAGCGGGGCGAGTCAGGGAAAAATTCTGTCCTCGCCGTGACGTCACCCCGGTTCGCCGTAAGGGTGCGCCACGCAAACTTCTCGGGGCTAATACTCGCTCGCAACGTAATTCACCGAGAAACCTTCTTATTACTGTGTAATATCACGAATAAAAGCGAGCGTTTTCTTTTAGTCTATTCTTCGCACAACTTGATGACGTAGTTTGGAGGTCGCAGTGTCGGCATAAACCTCCGGTGAGGATACCTAAACGTGGCTCACAAATTGTACCCGAGCATCGCGTGAGCACTCGATGTGGGCTCGCGATAGTCAACAGCTCGACAAGCGTCCGGGTAGTGGCTCCTGTCCAATCGCTCCAAGGACGACGATCGCCGAACCCTAACAATGGGGAATTGTAGTAGACCGTTTCCGCAGCCCGCTAAGCACCCGGATAGCGCTCCGTAATCCGCCAGACGACCTTGAACTATGCAGATAAGGCTGGCGGCGCGCATGCGCAGCTGCGGCGTTTTCTTCAGGGATACCGTAGCGGAGGACAAAAACGGTCTACTACAATTCCCTATTGTCTGAAACTGAGCGCGTGTCCCGTGCTTAACCAAACCCAGCGCGTAGCTATGATAAATATTGGCGGCATATAATCGGCTTCAGATCACGTGGCTGCTTGTTCTGGCTGCGAGTTGGAAGGAAGAACGCTGTTCGTGTTTTTTTTTTTTTTTTAATTTATGAGGAAAAAACCTAAGGCGTGTATTTGTATTATTTTATGAGGCGAAAACCTAAGGCGCGTGTCATAGGTTGTAAATGTCAGGGATTAATTAAAAGTGGTATTCATAAAAAAGGAGTACTAACATTTTTGCCTATTCGAAATAGCCAATCAGTGTTACGGAAGAGGCACCCCCATTCCATTCCAATTCCATTCCAGGAATTAGAGCTTCCAACAATTCCATTCCTTTCAACTCCTCGGAATGAAAACATTGAGGCCATTCCCACCCCTGGAGTGGATGAACTCCACCTTTTCATTTCTTTAATTCATAAACGGGAAAAGATGGCAATCGACAGCCACATTGTGTTGCTGGAAAAAAACCGCATAACGCTACTGACGTTATAAAACGCGGAGAAAACTGCAAAAGTATGCATAAGCTTCCTCAAATCATTCATTTTATACTAAGCCTAAAGGTGATCGCACAAAGCGCATCGTGGCACTTGGTGTCGCAGCAGACATCGATCGCGCTATCAAGCGTAAAAGGCTTGCGAGTCGCAACAATCGCACCACCCATTTTCTTCGCAAACCGGCAGTTAACCGAAAACAGATACATGATTAGCGTGTTGTTTGTTTGATAAGAACTTAAAAATGTCTAGTTCGTGCGTGGCGCAAGATGAAGCTGCCTCGGTCTCTGATTCGAATACTTGCACAACAGCAGCGCTAGTGCGCTGTTAGAAGCAACGCCGCATATACCTGCCCCAAATCTCCACACGCTGCGTCAAGAACAGAAAACCGCTGACAAAGTGCAATCGGTATATGGGGCCAGCATAAGGCACTGTAGCAGCATATTATGGAAACCTGCCTTAAATCGTAAACGTGGGTTGGAAGCGGGGAGTCGAACTGGTCATTGTTCCGGTTCGGTTCGGGCTCAGTAGCATTGAGTTTTGTTTTGGTTTGGTTCTGGTTCAGTGATGTGTTTGGAATAACGGTTCGGTGACCGGTTCCATCAAGAACAAACCAGTTTAAACCGGTTTAAAAAAAAGTCAAAAACTCCCAGTCATTAAAAACAAGAAAAGATTACTTAGTGTAATCTACATTTTAAAAAAGTAGGTCATCCGGAGCCGTGCCGCGGAAATGAGGACAGCAAACAAAGACACGCTTAATTTCGTTTGGTGATCTTGAACTTTTTACGCGAACACCGTTCAATGAAAATTACTTTGTTAAACAGGCGCTTGGAAAGAGTAACAAAGTACAGTACTCATAAAATCAATCAGCCAGCACGCATGGAGAGACGTCGATGGCAGCATGCACCGTACTTACAAACTACCAAAAAAAAAAGAATTAGTTCTTAGTTGTTGAGCAGGAGTTTAGTTTGCAAGAGTATATGGTGACATTGTTACCCACTGTAGATGAAACATTTATCCAGTGAAGTACGACTGCTAGCGTGGAGTTTTTAACTGTTATCACGCAGTACTAATGCACGACCGCACGCCGGTACGATGCTCATCCCGCTCGAAACGGCAAACTACCCACACCGCGCGTCCGAATGACTTTTTTGAACAACTGAGTTGAAGAGGAGAAATACAGCGAAGGCCCATCGAAAGACGACTAAAACAGATAACTTGTAGGAATGCGAAAGCATTCGTATACGCAGCGTATTCCTACAAACTGTGCGCCGCGCTGAGCCCTGTCGAGCGACCTTTGCGTAAGCTGCCCAAGCAGGCACTGCGGCCGGCCACCACGGCCGCTCTGCAGAGCCCTGCCGCCCTCTCCCTCTTATCGGCGGCCGGGCCGCTGCACCATGCAGAGGGCTTCTCTGTGGGGTGGCGTTCCATGGAACTATGCCGCGCGCCAGCCAATGGGAGGTTTCCATCAATTCGCTGACAGACTACAGGCTTCGCTCTATGGGACAGCGGAATTTAGGTGCCGTTTTGGACCGGCTTCAAAAGCTAATAACGCCAGTTCGCTCCATGGGACACTTAATGCTTCCGCATTAAAAAGGACAAAAAATACAACGGGAGACTTGTTCTTTCTAGTAAACACACACACACACACACACACACACAAAATTACTTCACACAGCGTCCAGGGCTCTGGGCGACTGGCGTCCCGGCGACCGGCGACCGGCGCCGCAGTGTCTCGCTCGTCGCGGCTTCGCGCCTACAGATTTCGCCACCGCGGAACAAACGCGCCAACAGCCGACAACTTTGTGTTTTTATTTTCACGTTTATGTTTGTTTTTTCCTTCCTTCGGGAATATCGCTTGGCAGCAAGAAAAGAACACACACACACACCCGCGCGCGCAAACACACACAAAGAATTTGTATTTAGCCTCAAGGCCACCAGATTTACTCCGTTTCTCACCTTATGATGTACCGCGATGGACGTTACGAGCTACTCAAGCCAATCTGTAGTTCGTAGCTTGTCTCGTGACTTGGCGCTCACCGCGTCGCTCCGCCCAACTGGACGGACACGTGACGCCCTCCGAGCTATGAACTGGCTCCGGTGACTCGTGGCGTCCTTTGCGGTTCATCGTAAGGTGAAACCAGGCTTACAAGTGTACGCCTTCCTACCGACATGCCGACGCCACTCCGTGCTGCACATAGAAGTGAAATATACTTATTTATATCATTATTATTGAGCTGTCTCCATGCCGTCGCTGCCGTTTGTTTAATCAAAACTGAGCCACTGACGCAACCGTCCGTGATTATTTAATTGAATACGCTCCACCACCCGCAAGAAGGCGCGGTTCCATTTCATTACGCCGAACCATTTTCAATGATTCTGTAACCGCCACATGAGAGTACGGTTTGGTTCCTGTTCGGGTTCAATATCAAATGTTCGATTTGGTTACAGTCTGGCTTCGGTTGAGTTAAAAATAACAGCTTTGCTCCGATTTTCGGTTCGGTTCGACACCCTGGGTAGCAGTGTTGCGGAGTTGCCACTCTGGAGTAGGAATGATTCCGGAATCATTCCGCATTTTCGCGACCCG
>JABSTQ010005362.1:0-63074 GCA_013358835.2 Ixodes persulcatus
CGCAGAAAACCCGTCATTGTACGCGTTGGTCGAGCCATCGTTGAGCAACAAGCATCGCCGCCATTTTCTACGCTCTAGAATCCTGCCCAAAGCTTTTTCCTCTTCGTGCAATAGAAACAGAAGTTACAAGCACGAGCACATCACCCTGAACGATGCTTACACGAACGTTGACTTGCACTGCGCAAGCGCGCCTGCTCGACAGGGACGTTGAAAGCCCGGAGCACGTTCTTGTAGCTCCTACACCCGCACTAGCTCGCACTCATAGTGAAACAGAGAGTATAGGGTCTGTCGAGTAATACTGCAGTTAATCTAGTTACGCGACTTCCGCTATGCGCTACGCAGGTCGGACGTGGTCATACGTCACTTTGTCGTCACGGTCCCAGCTCGAAAAGCGACAGTTATGGCAAACGGTTGCTTTCGTGTTTCGCGAACGTTCCCATAGAAACCGCGTGGAATTATCATGCGGGCTGTGGCCAATAGGAGCGCGCGGTTCGTAGGGGGGAGGAGTTTTCGAGAAACACGAACGTGACCGTTTGTCACCTGAATAGCACCCCAGCTCGGAGCACGTCGAGCGAAAGCTCGCGCTGCAGAACCCAGGAGGCTGAGTTCAATCCCCACCCCTGCCGTTTCGATCTGGATGAGCATCGTACCGGCGTGCGGTCGTGTATCGCTACTGCGTGGTGCACGTTAAAGACACCAGGCTAGCGGTTGTACTGCACTGGCTAAATTGCTCATTTACAGCGAGTGACTCGTCGCAACTTCAAATGGCTGACCAACTACGCGCTGTATAAATATCCCCACAACCCCCACAGCCGAAAACCCGGGTCCAAAATTGCTGCTACAGGTGCAACACCGATAATCATCGACCGGAGGACTGTCACTATCGCAAGAGCACCTGCAATTACTGCAAAAAGATTGGCCATCTTGAGAAGGCTTGCATCTCAAAGAAGAGACGAGGACAAAGCAAGAAGACTCATCAAAATACTCTCACCAATGACGGTAAAACCTTGCAAATGGAAGTCGACTCCGGAGCTGCAATCACGCTCATCAGTGAAGTAACCTTTCGAAGACTATGGTCCAAAAGTGGTGGTTCTCGCCCATTGATGGTTCGCGGACCCCTTGTAAATCGGCGTGGATCATGGAGGGCCCCGTTCGTGGTGAGGGGAAGGGAAAGTATAGGTTAATTACGATAAAAACTTAACCAATAAATGTAACTAAGTGCTAGTGTGAAGTACACTTCACCTATAGACATATACACGACAAAACGCACCCAAAAAATTGGAATGTTTCTTCTTAATCTAAGAAAAAACGACTGTTATTGCCGAGATTGACTGGGGAGGCTGGGCTTCACGGACCCCTAGAATGCCTTCAAGGACCCCGAAGGGTTTGCGGACCCTCATTTGAGAACCACTGGTCTAAAGAAACAGCGAAACTGCAGTCTGAAGAGAAGCAACTGTACACCTGGTCAGGGCAAAGGCTGCCAGTTCTCGGAAAAATTCTGGTAAACGTCCTGAAAACAACCGTCGCAAGAACGCAACCAGTCCAACTCGCTCTGCGTGTCGTAAAAGGACAAGAAGCAAGTATCCTCGGCAGGGACTGGCTTGCACCGTTGGACATTTCCCTTTCTGGAGTGAAAGCCGTGACCTCCACCTCACTGCAGATCGTCTTGAATAGATACCAAGATGTTTTCACCAAACTGCAGAACGGTTTAAGGGTAACCCAAATCTATTCCAATGCAGCCGGACGCAGCTCCCAAGTTCCTGGAGTGCCGTCCAGTTCCATTTTCTATCCGGGATTAATGGAACCAGTCCTATCTTCTGAGTGGGAAACTCCAGTAGTGGTATTGAGGAAGAGGGATGGATCACTAAGTCTTTGCGGTGATTATCGCAGCACAGTCGACGCATCTGTCAAGCCTGGGACCTACCCACTGCCGACTGTACCAGAGCACCTCACCACAATCAGTGGAGGAAAGCACTTTTCAAAGGTTGACTTGGCGCAAGCCAACCAGCAGCAGCGACTCGACAAAGCTACGTCTGAGGTATTGTGCATCAATACGATCAAGGGACTGTACCGCGTCAAGCGTTTACCCTTCGGCGTATCAGTAGCCCCGGCTGTCCTTCAAACATTTATGTACGTATGCCTTGCCGGGCTACCGGGCGTCGTCACATACCTTGACGACATCCTCAACACTGGCTCCACCAAGGACCAGCACTTAGAGCGACTCGAAGCAATTCTACAACCTTTGAGTCAAGCAGACCTCAAGGTCAAAAAAGAAAAGTGCAATTTCGATATGTCGGAGGTCGAATTCATCGGATACCGAGTCTATGCTGCAGGCATCCGGCCGACACAAGAAAAAGTCAGGGCGATTCAAGAAGCGCCAGAGCCAAAAGACAAGTCGGAACTACAATCATTTCTTGGAATGATTGCCACATGTGCAAACGGTTCCTTAGACATCGAGCAACTGTGGGCGAAAGCTTGCATCGCTTGCTCGACAAAAATGTACCATGGAAATGGGAGTCCCGACATAAGAAAGACTACCAAGTTGTGAAGGACTTGCTCTCATCAGCAGAGCTCCTGGAGCACTACAATCCTGACAAGCCGCTCTTCTTGTCATGCGATGCGTCTCACTACGGTGTAGGAGCCGTACTTGCCCAGCTAGACAACCAAGGCCGTGAAGCTATCATTGCTTACGGGTCTAGAACTCTAGGAAAGAGTAAATGGAACTATGCCCAGCTTGATAAAAAAGGGCTGGCCATAGTGTTCGGAGTTAGACACTTTCATCATTATATTGCTGGAAGGTCCGTCACAAAATACACTGACCACAAGCCTCTGCTAGGCATCCTCAACTCAGACAGGCAGATGCCACTGGTACTGTCCCCGAGAATGCTACGCTGGTGCCTGCATCTCCAGAGCTCTTACTATAACCTGGTTTACCGGCCCGGTGCACTCCATCAAAATCTGGATGCCCTGAGCCGTCGTACACTGCCCAGCAACGTGGACGAACCACACGGTCCAGCAGACATCCTCATGATTGAGGCGCTCGAGACACCATCCTTCTCATCAAAGGGCAAAGTCCGTCTTACGGCAAAGAACCCCATCCTGGTGAAGGTCTACCAAGCCGTCCAGTCCGGAGCCTCCAAATGCTTGACTGGAAAACAGTTCACAAGCTATATGAGTTAATTTAACAAGCTATCGACCCACAAGCGATGCGTCCTATGGGAATCACGTGTGGTTATTCCGAAGGAGGCACAGCCAGCAGCCGTAAAACTCCTTCACGCAAACCATCTACGAGTAACAGCCATGAAACGCTGTGCACGAAGTCACCTTTGGTGGCCTGACCTCGACAAAGAAATCGACAGGTGCATCCAACTCTGCTCAAAGACTCAGCAAAAAGTATGCGCTCCTGTTGCCGCACCAAGTTCAACTTCGGAACGCCCTCAGAAACCTTGGAGTCTAGTTCACATAGACTTCGCCGGTCCTTTTGAAGGAAAAATGCTTCTGATAGTTGTAGACGCATTTCCAAATGATTGGAAGTTCACATCTGATCGTCAGCAACTGCTGTCACCGTCATTAACACCCTCCGATTCATGTTTGCCACATTTGGCATTCCGAAAGTCGTCTGCAGCGACAATGGCACGTCATTTTTAGCCAAGGACACCAATCAATTCCTGCAAGCCAGTAACATCCGGCACATCATAAGCGCCTCCTATCACCCGGCAACCAACGGCCAGGCCGAACAAATGGTTCGGGAAACAAAGGCTTCGCAAACTTTCAGAAGGAAGTCTGAACTTCCGATTGGCACGGTTCTTGTTTAAGCACCATACAACACCAAGCTCAACAACTGGAAAACACCAGCAGAGTTGACGTTCGGACCACAACTGCTTTGCCCATTGGACAATATTCATCTGCGCGGTAAGGAAGGTGAAGAAAGCTACAGGAACGCTAAGTTCAGAAATTCACAAGTCGTCTCTATTAAGAGATTCGCTTGACAACCGAAATGGATAGAAGCTAAGGTGCTCCGCCAGGTTGGTTCCCGATCATTTGAAGTAACGACTTCAGATGGAATAATACAAGAAAGACACATCAACGACATGCGAAGACGGTTAGCCCAAGATTCGGAACAATGCAGTTCAACATCGTCTCGAATTTCAAGTTATCCTCTTTTCGACTTGGTTCCCGATGAACCAAAATATGTGTGTGCCTCAGGCCAGGCATCGTCAGAGACGGAATCCTCAACCGCGAACACCTCTGATGCGTTTTCCCTTCCAGGGCCTACACCGATCATCAGGGGACAGGGCTCTGCCATGCCAAATACTGAACCGACATCAGAAAGTTCTCCTGAACTATTCCCCTCGTCTGTTCCGGTTCCTCTAACCAGAACACGCCCCAAGCGCGTTACAAACAAACCAGTGCGTTTTCGAGACACTGATTAGTTTTATCGAGAAGGGGGAAGTGTTACGATGGGACTTCGTCGTCTTCATTTAGCAGCTGCCAAGACGCGCGGCCTCAGCTCGGGCCACGCCCCACGCACTGTTCCTGGTTGAGCTAGCGACATGTTGGCAGGGCTCGTAGCTCACCACCACTTTCTGGCAGTCTTCTCTTGTAAATAATATGTAAATAGACCACCACTTAACAGGTAGTAGTAACAGGTAGTTAGTGCCAACAACGCACGACGTTCTGGCTGAAGGCTGAGACGCTGCGACGGCTGCTGGCGGTAGCTGCCACGACTCTCGCGCTTTCGAGGAGACGCAATTAATAATAATGGGGGTTGTGGGGATATTTATACAGCGAGTCGTTGGTCAGCCATTTTTAATGTTGCGACGAGTCACTTGCTGTAGATGAGCAATTTAGCCAGTGCAGTACAACCGCTAGCCTGGGGTCTTTAACGTGCACCACGCAGTAGTGATACACGACCGCACGCCGGTACGATGCTCATCCACATCGAAACGGGCAGGGGTGGGGATTGAACCCAGGATCCCTGGGTTCTGGAGCGCGAGCTTTCGTTCCACGTGCTCCGAGCTGGTGTGCGCTAGCCCACTCGGCCACCAATCCCCCTAGGAGGCGCAATTAGAAAGCGCGTGATCTGTAGTAAAGGTTCCCGAAATCTCGTCGTCGTTGTTGTGCTGTACGTATTGCAAAATGGTCTATTCGCTCTCGGGCTAACGAAATGCAGTACGGATAAAACATAAAATTCAATTTCCGCATTTGTTTTCCTATAGACCATATGCAAAAAGAAGCGACATCTAGTGTATTCATGATCAACTATCAGATTTCCTCCATATTGGGGGGTTCCCGTACCGACGGTTTCGCCCGAAAAACAATAGTTCCGGCAGAGTGGAAGACGTAGAACTAAATTATGATCACCTGCTGTAAGTCCAGTATAAAACCCTTCACAGGACGTCTTCGAGAAATACCTTTCATTGACCTGGATGGCCCAGTTCACTGCTTGAGTGACGAGTCTTGCGACCTCGTTGCTGACAATTCCTTTCCCTGAATTTTGCGTCCGTCTTTCTTTTCTTCTTTGATCCGAAACTAACCAGAAACCCGTTGAGTGTACAAATAAACTACCCTAATATCATTAAAACCGAGTTAAACGTAGATTCGCCTCGTCCAACTGGAAGATGTGATAAACCCCCCAATATGGCGGCTCCTAATGACATGGTGATGATAGCTGGCAAGGATTTCGCATATGGCCTATTGAGTGCCACGAGAACAAAACTTCCACACTGGTAACTTAAAATCATTCTAATTCAATGTAAAGTCACACGAAGGTTGGTGTTCGAGTAGAATCTCCCGGATAATTGTTATTTTCTTAATTTGTGGAGAATCACGAGCAGTGTTTAACTCGTTTAATTGTAATCGGAACAGTTGCACCGCATGTTATGAGCCAGGCTTCAGATTATCAAAATATGGCAAGGAAGCCAGTTGTTTGAGCTACTTCTATTTAGTATTAGACACCATTGCGGTCATGTGGCAAAAACGTTTGTATAGCTGGTCGTAGTTAGGCGATTACTCTAATTTTCAAACATCCAAATATGATCCGCAAGAAAGTAAAAGTATTTTCTTATGCTAAAACGTCACACGAAGAAAGGTTGTTTTCTTCATACGGCTTAATTTAAGGTATTATCGCCGCGGCTTAATTTAAGGTATTATCGCTTCTACCGAGCGACGAAAAGGGGTTCGAACGTTGCTAGGCCTGGTTATTTTTTTTATTTTGTGAATCAGAGTTGTTCGGGAAAGTTGCAGCATATGCTTTGGTGTCATCATGCGTTTTGGGTTAGAGCCTTCCTTGACTTGCAACGTGTACAAATTCAGCGGTATCACGCTGCCTCAGGGCGGTTGCCCTTCCGTCGGCGACTCAAAATGCGGGTACTTTTCTCCTTAAGGTTTGCAGGCACCATTGCGCCTCAATATATGTTTACTTTTAGCTCTGAATTAATATTTTTGTTATTCGTGACACAATATATAACTCTCATAACAGTCGATATTGAGATGACTGCCGTTCCAAGCCCCCAACAGCGATCGCTTAATTAATAGCTTTATTTAGTTCACTTCGTTAGTTTTTTACTAATTAAAAGCGGCCGCGTTTTTAAGCAAAAACAAAATTACCCTTTTCAGTTATATAAATACCCCTGCTACATCATAAACTAGTCATTTGTAAACGTTGCAACTTTTTCTTAATCTCAATAAAAATGTTTTAAAGCACTTCGGCTGCCCGTGTAATTGTTTGCTGTTGCCTATAGATTGAAATGTATAAGAAATGAAATGGCTAAATCTAATTATGTTTATGCTTCAACACAAAAACTGGGGGAAGAAATTAACAAGCATACATACTGTTCAAACCTCAGACACTCATTAGTTTCACGAGATCGACATTATATATGCATCAAAACATTCTGGCCACTTACCTCGGCGAACCAATGTCAACAAGGACACGAACCCAAAACTGCAGTACCCCAAAACATCACACGCACTCAAACAAAACGCTAAGCAAAAAAACAATATAATAATTCATTATCTTCCTGTTTCAAACTGTGGTGTTTGTTATGCTTTTAGGTTGCGTTTATGTACATTAGCGAGAGTTGGAGATGTCTTAAAAATAAAATCGCAGAGCCCAAAAAGCAGTTTTACGGAAATCACGTACGCAGCTCTAAAATTGATAAACATGCAAACAAATGCATCGGAAGGTTTCCAGCTGAACTGAGAAGGAAAAACGAAGGAGGGGAGAAAAAGAAACACACACTGCTGTGTGTGTTTTTGCTTCCCTTCCTTCGTTTGTCGCTATACGTTTAGTTTGAAACATTCATAAGCATGTCAAATCAACCAGCTCATCTCCAGGCATGCAAACAAATGCATGCACTGAGAACTAGACTGGAGGAAAATTTACGAAAAGAAAAATAGTTACATTACAATAAACTTTTGAGAGAAAACGCGTATTGTGGGCTGCTGGTCAGGCAACCCTCGTGACCTTTTGAGGGGGGGGGGGGGGGGGGGAGGGCGGGAGGAGGGAATGAGAAAGTTTCTTGGGATAAAAATTGGGTTTGGCTAGTTTCAAGGTCAGAATGAGTTCGTTGTTCTTATGTTTGTGATGTTTTCTCTGTTACTCTTGCAGGCTCTGCAGTTACCCCTTCGTTCCCTTGATGTCCTCGGTTCGAGCGGGATAACGTCGAGAAAGTTTCGATGGTGATACGAAGGCAATGCCGTAAAATAAATTAGTTGCTAGGTTTGGAACGGTTAGTGTTGGTCAGTTGTTTTCTAATTTTGGTCGAAGCTTAAGAAGATAATTTGCCAGCTTGCCTACGTTTTGACTCTTTCATAGTACACTTTATTCTTAATTTGTGCGTGGCGAGGTCTGTTAACTATTATTTTACGATGTATTGAGATTTACACACGTTTTCTGAATTTTCATATACATTCTTAAAGTTCACTTTTACAGATCACACAATGAACCCTGTGTGTTCAGTAAACATGGAACATCTACCAGATTATATTTCGCACCTAAAGAAAAATATTGGTCGCTCTTCTTTTAGTCATATATCACCCAGTCCCTTTCTTGAGGAATCGCGAGCCTTACCAAAACAACCAAAAGATTAACACTATTTGTTAATACGCCCGGTCGCTCAGTTGCGGCAACAACGTAGAAAATATTAGGTTCATCGGCAAGATATATGTACTAGAAAAAATGACTTTGCAATCTCGCTGTCACATGAAGAAAAAAAGTGAGCGTGTCCATCCTGCAAGTTTATTGGTCACATGTTGCCTCACAGGTTCATCGGCTCTACATTATAGTCCTTATAAGAGTTCGCAGCACATTAAGGTCATCATTTTGGCAGAGCAGTGAAACTTTTTATTTCCAACTAGATAACAGAAAAAATGCCCGTAATATGAACGATACTAATTCAATTCACCACGTGAATCAAAGATCGATGTAAAGTCGCCACCAGCGACTGATGGCCAGCGTACCAACATGGCGAAGTTAACCGCTCGAGTGGCGTAGGTTGGAACACCACAACGAACAGAACAATGTTCCTCCTCTCGGATCTACTTCAGGAACCATGTAAGCGGAACGGTCCTGTAAACCCAGACCATATACCACACGAGACATTAGCGAGTTTTAGAATAGGGGGCCCCACAGCTTTGGGTGCCCCAAACAGCTCGGGGCATCGCAATGGGCATGCCCAGTGGGACGCCCCAGGCTGTTTGGGGCACACAAAGCTGTGGGGCCCCCTATTCTAAAACTCGCTAGTATATTTTAAACGCTTGTTCTTAGATGCGCAGGCAGCACCGACAAAAAAAGACAACGATGAGTTTGTTTGGCTCACTGCCAACTTGACAGGCATTAGTGGTAGTTCTATTTACGTGGCAACGAAGCCACGAAAACACAATTAAATAAGCGCCCGAACAATTGCATTAAGCGGAGGATAGCCTGACTACGACGTGTTATGCCTTTTGGCTGTGATAACCTGCATGTAAAATCTTTCACTTCGTAACATGTCTTAGAAGTAAAGTATATCACCACAGACCTTAGACAAAAAGACGTGCCGCCACCGGCCTCTGAGTCTCCTCTCTATTGTCTGCTGAGAAATGTGAACTTCAATGGATGGATGGATGGAAATAACTTTATTTATATATAGAGGTGGAGGCGGTTATTTCCGCGCTCCTTCGGCAGTTAGCCACACCTGGTGGCCGGAAGCCCATGGGCCTCGGCGACCTCGGCAGCCCGACGGACCACCTGTAATTGGGTGGTGGGGTCTGAGCTGCGTAGCGCAGCGTCCCACCGCTCCTCCGAGGGGAAGGGAGAGAGATGGAAAGAAGGACACTCCCATAATATATGGGAGAGAGTAGCTCTGGCACTGCAGAAAATGCAGGTGGGATTGTAGAGGGATGGGTATATGTGGGAGAGGACGAGAGGACTGGGGAAGGAGTGTGTCTGCAGCTGGCGCCACATAACACTCTCTTCCCGGGAGAGTGCTTGGGTCGCAGGAGGGTAAAGGCGACGGGAGAGACGGTAATGTGAGGTTATGTCATAGAAGCCGACTAGACGTTCGCGCGCTGAACGGGCCTCGCGGTCAAGAGACTGGGTCCATCCCGCCCGGACGGTGTATCCTCGGGCTGTGGAATGGGCCAACTCGTTTCCGCAGAGTCCCGCGTGTGCTGGCGTCCAGATTAAGCTGACATTTGATTCAAACGAATTAGGAGGTTTGGCTCTCAGGATAGTTTGGGCCGGGGCTGATATGTAACCTTTAGCGAAATTCAGGATGGCGGCTTTTGAATCAGATACGATGACCTTGGGACATGGCGTGGCGGTGAGGGCAAGTGCAATGGCGGCCTCTTCCGCCTGCTCCGGGAAAGCAGTGAAGACCGTGGCACAAGTTTTCACCTGGCCCGTCGAGGTGCTCGCTACGGCTGCGAATGCCGGCCGGTGTCCGTATTCGGCCGCGTCCACATAGAGGACGTCCGACCGATGAGTAAATAACTTATGATGAGTGGAGGCTCTACTGCGCCGACGACCCTCGTGAAATGTGGGGTGCATATTTCGCGGAAGGGGAGTTACTACCAGGCGGGAGTGTATCTCTCGTGGAATGGCTTGTTTAGGGGTCCATTCTGTAGGGGGATTAAGATTCAAACGGGATAGGATTTGACGGCCGATGGAAGAGCGCGAGAGGCGTTCGTATTGGCCTGTACGGTGTGCTTCAACTAGCTGGGATGCTGTGTTATGAAGACCTAAACTAAGGAGACGCTGTGTAGAAGTATTGTGTGGTAGTTTGAGGGCGACCCTAAATGCTTGACGGATAAGTATGTCAATCTTGTTGGTTTCAGTAACCGTAAGGTGGAGGTAAGGAAGTGTGTAAGTGAGGCGGCTAAGGACAAAGGCATGTAGCAGGCGAATCAAGTCTTTCTCAAGCAGTCCTTTGTGCCGCATAGTGATTCGGAGTATGAGCCGAATGCTTTGTTGCACTTGGGAGGAAAATTTGGCGATAAAAGCAGAGTTTTTACGATTATGTTGAATTAGCAGTCCAAGCACTCGCAACGTGGTGACAATAGGGACCGGTTCTTCGTTAACGCACACCCTGATATTGGGAGAAGTGTGGGAGAAGAAATTAAAACGGACTCTCAACTCCTCTTTAAGGCGCGCTCACACTTGCAAGTCGCAAATGCCAAGCAACAGCTTTTGTCGCTAAAGCGACAGTCGCAGTCGCAAACGCGACCGGTTCGGGGGCAGTCGCTTCGGCCGACTCGGCCATTGGTTCGAGAAATCGGTCGAAGCGACTGCCCCAAACCGATCGCTTCTGCGACTGGGACTGTCGCTTTTGCGACAAAACAAAACGCGCCTTGCATTTTTTTTTTTTTTTTTTACACTCAGAACTTCTGCGAGAGAAGCAACGGATATGTTCATTGAACGCCTAGGTTCGCGGAGAGCAGGCATGAATACAAAACCATGGAGGTCTGTGCGGCTGCTTCTATCAGAACTATCAAAAAGAGTAGAAATTTATTTGTAAAACGCAGTACCCCTATTTGAATGAGCGCCCAAAAAAGAACTCGACCTGGCAGCAAATTCGCGCCTTGGCTGGATAGTTGCGTACTTTTCCGCGGAAGCACGAGGGAGTGCACGCCAATGTAGCGATCGTGCTTTCTTTGTAAGGTTTCGAAGGACCCAGGAATATACGACGAGTATTTTTATTATAGCAAAAACGACGCAGGTGTAGGTATACCAACAAAAACTTGGAAAGCAGCAGAATGCGCATCCGAGCTGCCTCGGCAAGGACGAAATTAAAGGCGGCTCTTGAGAGCGAATTTCGTGAAGCGACTTCCCGATCGCCCGCAGTATGAAGGTCGGTGGTCGCTTGTCGCATGTAGCAATGCGGTAGCGCGACTGCTGCGAGTCACTTGGGTGAACGCACCTTTAATCGAGGAGGAGGGCATCGGTGAGTTGAGACGGCGGTAACAGAGATCAATCCCGAAGCAAAGAAGCAAGGTCCCTAATGTTCCTTATCGTGATGAGACTTCGGTCAACTCCAACCTTACAATCCGCCACCTTCAGGAGATTGCACAGAGCATGCGCCCCTCTTCTCTGGCATCACCTTTCATTTATTACAATTTTCTTTGTGAACTAGTTGAAAATAAATCTGTCATTCCATTCGAGACTGAGCCTCGAAGGGGCGACACAATGCCCCCCCCCCCCCCCCCCCAATGTGCGGCGTTTAAATGATCTCACTATACTACATTCACCCTTAAGCTGAGACTACTGTCAAAGCTAGGAACGCAAGCTAGCCCGCGTTCCAGGCTTTGAGACGTGCCTTTGTAGTGCGAGCGCTCTTTGTGTAAAAAAAATTTTCAAAGCCTCGATCTGGTGCTGTCGCGCTTGTATCATTGGCTGCAGTCTCAGCTTAAACAGGTCATAAAACGATATGGTGTTGGAATGTTCATAACGTAGCACAGGCGTACTGGTCTATAGTCTGGCCCAAATATACTCGCAAAGACCGCCACTGATTCAGAAGCTTCTTTTTCGCAGTGAAATTGTGAAGATAGCGAGGGTAAAATAGGACTATTTCTTTCAGTCCTGCCTTCGTAAAGCTCGATGACGTAATTGTGGGATCAAAACCACCCGCCTGATGACAGTCGAGCGCGGCTCATGGATTGGACACGAGAACTGCGGGAGACTTCGTAGCCACAGAGAAGTTGTCGGGGAGTACACCATTACAATATTTAGAATTCCTCAGCCCAGCGTGCGATCTAGCAGCAAATCACGCACCATACGCATGAACACTGAAAATAAAACCGGATAGGAGCCTTTTTTGGGGAAAAGTCTATAGACTCTGTTTACCCTTAAGCTGAGATTGCAGGCAAAGCTACAAGCGCAAGCTGACCCGCGCTCCTGGCTTTGAGACATGCATTTCTAGCGCGAGCCCTCGTTCTGCGGAAGAACGCTTCAAACATAGCCTCCTCTATTAGCGGCGAGAAGTTTTGGTGGCGCCCTCCTGTGGTTCCCCCTTGTGACGTCATTACCTTGCAAACAACAAATTCGATGGTGTTTGTTATTAGCATGGTGGAAGCTTGAGATTATTGCGCTCTCAAAGGAACACTGCCAACACCGTCAAAATTAAAGTTCTTTCATTGCTCTTATTTCCGTCGAGGGTAAATCTTTTTCTTACGTCATAGTCAGCGTTCGGTCAATCGTGGAAGGCAGAGCCGTGTATTGGGAGAGTTTGGCCAATAGACCCTTTTCATGGCAAACGCCACCAGGAGGTGTTCTAGTCTTTGACGTCCCAGAGAACTTCCGGTTCATAAAAAAAATTAACAAAGTCCACCCTAACACCGCTGTTAGGGTGGACTTTGAAACGTTTAACCACCAATTCTCCAGGTGAACGCCAAAAGAACGAAGATGCCCGAGATATGTTAAATATTTTCGAATACTCTTGTAAACCAACTTGCCTCCTCCAAGATGTTAAATTGACCAGCCGAGGGCCCTCGTTAAATCTCCAACTTTGATGTGCGCGTAGCGCTTATGCTTTCTAGCACTGGCGACATAGGCAAGCTCGACAGACTTGCAAAGACGGAGCGACCGGAAGTTGCTTGGGACGCAGGAGGCAGTTCATGTTTGTAAACAGCAAAAGGGTCTATAGGCGGAGCAAAGGCCGCCGCCAGCGCCGAATATTTCCCCCACGCTTAAGCTGAACTCCATGGGACGAATATGCTGCGAATAAGCGACGAATTTTGGCCGGCGGCTTTTGCTCTGCGCGTGGAATCAACACAGTGGCTGCTACGTCGCGTGCAAAACGAGCGTGCCGTCGGGCGGCGTTTGCCAGTTATTCGTCGCATAATTCGTTCCATGGAGTTCAGCCTTTAGAGCGTAAACTAAATTTGTGACACAGCGTCGACCAATCAGGAGACCTCTACTTAAAATAATGGTTTCTGGTATATTCCCTGAAAAAATGAAAATTGCTAAAGTCAGTGTTATCCACAAGGGAGGCACATATGAGAACCTTAAAGGGGCGGTGCAGCGATATTCAATTGGAATGTTTTTCACTTCACACGAGCTTACTGGCACTAGTGGGACTCCAGGATGCTCGGACGCAACGCCACTGGCCAAGAAACTCATTTGTTGCGCTGTAATTTCGAGGACAAAAGCGAGCGTTTTCATTCAATCTCTCCTTCGCAAAACTTGATGACGTAGCTGGGTGGCCGCAGTAACTCCCAGTGACGATATTTGAACGTGGCTCATTGATTGGAGCCGAGCATTGCGTGAGCACTCGATTTGGGCTCGTGATAATCGATAGCTCGAGAAGCATTCGGGTAGTGGCCCGTGTCCAATCGCTGCAATGACGACAGTAGCCGAACCATAACAATGTCTGGAACTCGGCGCGTGTCCTATGCTTTGCCGACCCCAGCGCGTGGCTATGATCAACATTGGCGGCATATGATCGGGTCCAGATCCCGTGGCCACTTGTTTTGGCTGCGAGTTGAGGTAGTGAACGCTGCTCATTTTCTTTAATTTTTTCTGCGACTTCAATTGCGTGTGGTGTAAAACGAACGGGTGTTTCACAGGTCATTAACGTCAGGAATCCGTTGTAAGTGGTATTCGCGCAAAGTACAAAAATCGTTGCATCGCCCCTTTAATAATTACAGGCCTATATCTGTACTACCACTTTTTTCCAAGGTTGTTGAAAAAATAATTAATTCAAAATTGTACAGGTTTTTTACTATTAATAATGTTATAACTGACAAACAGTTTGGTTTTCAGAAAGGAAAATCAGCCGAATCAGCCCTAATATATATCAAAGATAGAATAATTAATAATATAGAAAACCATGTATATACCATTGGGATTTTCCTGGATTTCAGAAAGGCGTTTGATTCAATAAAACATGAAATTTTATTGGAGAAACTGTCGGCGTACGGAATTAGAGGTAATGCATTAGAATTAATTCGCAGCTATTTATAGTCGCGTTCTCAATATACGGTACTTAATGGATTTCATTCTCAACTCGCACCGATAACATATGGCGTTCCGCAAGGTTCCATACTGGGGCCTCTATTATTTCTAATTTATATAAACGATATTGTGAATATACCTGAATCGCGTGATATTATTTTATATGCTGATGATACTAATGTCTTTTTTTCTAGTGTAAATCTGGATCAGCTCGAGGAATTTGCAAATAGTTGGCTCAGTAAATTATTATTGTGGCTAAAGCGCAACCAGCTTAAGCTTAACACTAGTAAAACAAAATACGTATTGTTCAGATCAAAAAACAAACATATTTCGCGTACATTGAACATCTTTTTTGACGGAGAAAAAATTGAGGGCGTTAAATATCACAAGTTTCTTGGTGTGTGGTTTAAAGAAACACTCAGTTGGACTGTACACATAGAAAAAATGAGGGTTGATATTGCAAGAGCAATAGGAATATTAAACAAATTCCGACAATTACTACCAAAAAGGTTGAAACTGCAATTATACTATTCGCTTGTCTACTCACGCTTACAATACTGTATGTTAGTATGGGGAACTACTACACAAACAAATAAGCAAAAACTATTTATTTTGCAAAAGAAGGCTGTTCGATTTATTGAGAACCTTAAAAGGTACGAACACTCATTCCCAGCATTTCAAAAGTATAAAATATTAAACATAGAGCAAATCCTGCTTCCTAAATTATCTATTTTTTATTTTTAATAAAAGTAGACAGAACCAAGCGCCCTTTCTTGATATCTTCGATCAAACCTCGGCAAATTACAGCCTCAGAAGTTCACAGTATATGAAACCTAGAGTTCGAACTAATTTCGGTACACAGCACCTTACATATCTCGTACCAGATCTACTAAACACACACCCAAACATAGCAGAAACGGCCCAAGCACACATTTCGTTTTTCCAATTTAAAAAATGGATTGTAGAATATATCCTAAATTACTCATGATCTGCAGTTAGTACGAAGTTTATAATGATGTGTTATTGTGTCTGTTGTGGATTTTAAAATTGCTGTATCTTTGTATATTTATTTTGTATATGTGCCTGTTTCTCCTCCAAGTGCTGTAAAAAGGGGCTGGAGCCTCGTCAGAAGGCAACTCGTCTTCTTTTGCCCCAGCCCCCCAGACCCTTTTTTGTGTCTGAAATAAAAGATACATACATACATCTCACAAATGTCTGCAGTGAAGACAAAGGCACAGGCGCGTGAGCCTAGCTCAGCGAAACGCTTTTGTTTGTACGAGACCTCGTGCATAGGAGGCACTTTCCAAAGCCACGCGCTCGTGCCCATGCCTTTGTCTGCACTGCTAGAACAGCGTCCTGAGACTGGCTGAAAGAAAGCAGTGCAAAGGGTGGGGTGCGCGAGCGTCTTGAGACGCGGAGATCCGCTCGTCACGGCTCAAATTATACTTCGTTTCACTTTATCTGCGAGCGAAGCTAAAGCTAGAAGTGCGAGACCAGCGCTTTTTGCATTTCTCCGCAGCTCGCGCGCTCGAGCAAAGCCTGAACGCACGGAGCTTCCGTGCTCGCGCTTCCAGTTTTGCCTTCGCTCGCACATAAGGTGAAACGAAGTATAGTCGTGTCACATATTTAGATCACACGGCCACCGCTAGGGGCTGTTTCGCGGCCTGTGGTTGGCCCCGAGATGCTCGCCTATTCAAACCAATGTATGGCCAAACTATCTCAATAAACGGCTCTGGTGGAAGGCCGACCATAGCGACGCTTTCGGTCGCGCACGTCGCCAATAGCATCCCGCAGCCGACAACACGCACCCACAAACTAAAAATAAATAATTGAAAACAAAATGTACACCGTAGAACTACTAATGTCAAAACCTCGTGACGGAGATAATTTTTCCCGTCCTTCAGAACAAAAAAGTAACAGAAAAACGCAGCGAGCAAGATGGTTAGACGCACATGAAGGCAGAAAGCGTTCACTGTTTCCACGCACATGGCCCACGATTTTGGTTTCCAGCACTTTTCTAGCACAATATTTTGAACACAGCACGAGAGGGCGTCACTTCTGATAAGAAAAACAACAACGAAACGGCAGATTGACAAGATACGGGCAGAGAGCCTCGTGAAAGTAGCAAGCCAGGTGTTTATGTTTCGGCTTTGTACCGGATTTAACGCCCTTTCGGTCAAAAGTGTAAGGGGGATAAGTGTCTAAGTATGTTAACGTACCGTAGCTCTGAGCATGTAGAGCGAAAGCTCGGGCTGCACAACCCAGAGATCCTGGGTACAATCTCAACCCTTAGGGTTCAGTTCCCACACCCGCCTGTTCGGATCTCAATGAGCATCATACCTTCGTGCGGCTGTGTATCACTACTGCTTCATGCACGTCAAAGGGACGATGCAATAATTTTTGAACTTTGCGCAAATGTATTCTAAAAAAAAAAAAACTGAAACACCCCTTAGTTTTTCACCACGCGTAATCGAAGCCGCAGAAAAAGAATTAAAGAAAAACGAGCAGAGCTCGCCCCCTCAACTCGCAGCCAGAACAAGCGGGCACGTGATCTGGAGCCGATTATATGACGCCAATGTTTATTATAGCCACGCGCTGGGGTTGCTAAGGCACAGGACATACGCTGAGTTCCAGATATTGTTATAGTTCGGCTATTGCCGTCATTGCAGCGATTGGACAAAGGCCATTACCCGAAGGCTTCTCGACCTATCGATTATTATCACAAGCCCAAATTGAGTGCTCACGCAATGCTCGGGTCTAACCTCTGAGCCGCATAGCCGCATTCAAATATCGTCCCTGGGCGGTACTGCGACCACCCAGCTACGTCATCAAGTTTTGCGAAGGGGTGATTGGGTGAAAAAGCCTGATTTTGTCCTTGAAATTACACCGCAACAAAGGAGTTTCTTGGCCAGTGGCGTTCCATGTGCGTATCCTTGAGCCCCACCAGTGCCAATAACCTCGTGTAGTGTGAAAAACATTCCAACTGAATATCGTTGCACCGCCCCTTTAAAGGGGCTGTGAAACGACATTGGGTAGGAATATTTCTTACTTTACACCAGTTTCTTGGTACTAGTGGGACCCAAGAATACTCGAACGCAACACCACTGACCAAGAAGCGTCTTCGTCGCAGCGGAATTCAAGGGATAAAAGCGGAGCTTTTCTTACAGTCTCTCCTTCCAAAGCCGCCTTTTGCTCCTTCGCGAAATTTGATGACGGAGCTGTGGGGACAATGGCAACATTACGATCCCCGGGAATGCGTCATCGAGCTTTGCGATCCCAGCTGTGACGATATTTAAATGCTGCTCACGCAGTGGACGCGAAGACTGCCTACGCATTCGATCTGGGCTCGTGACAATCGATGCCTCGACATGCATTCGGTTAGTGGCCCGTGTCCAATCGCTGCAACGACGACAATAGCCGAGCCATAACAATGTCTGAAACTCAGCGCGTGTCGCGCGCTTTGCCAACCCCAGCGTGTGGCTAGAATCAACATTGGCGGCATATAATCGGCTCAAGATCACGTGGCCGCTTGTTCTGGCTGCGAGTTGAAGGGGTGAAGGTGCTCGCGTTTTCTTTACTTTTTTTCTGGAACTTCTATTGCGTGGGGTGAAAAACGAACAAGTGTTTCATAGGTCATTAACGTCAGGGATCCGTTTTAAGCGGTATTTGCGCAAAGTACAAAAATTGTTGCATCGCCCCTTTAAAGAGCACAGACTATAGCAGCCCTACTTCACTGACTAAATTTGTTATCTACATCTTAAATCAGTGTTGCCATACCTCATAGGGAAATCTATTTTAGACTGTCTATACTCTGCACATGAATGCCTCAACCTCGTACCAAGATCAACAAAGAAAGGCTACCAGGAAGAGATGAGCTTAAACAAATTTGAATTGTGCATCCGCTTCATACTCGGCCACATTAAGCCCAAGAGTGTTATTGTCTACCAAACTACAGCAGAAGGGCTCAGTCTGTTGTTACGAGTTACGACAACAACACGACTGTCCTTTTCTTACGTTTTTCTATATTTCGTTTGCGTTTCATTTCGAACTTTTGATTCTTTAATTAATATGAACAAGCTAGATTGAACCAAATTTTTATTGACAACAAGAAATGGTGACGTCCGGCAGCGACTGCCTTCTAAGAACCTTCACTGGACTACCACACCGAATATAAGAGACCCCCTTGGCATTGTTGTAAAGGTAAGTTACCTATACATAAATTATAAAACTGATGTCATGGCTGACGACGCGGGACATACGGCGCTGAGTATCCGATCATACCAGTGCGAATTGAATCCCATAGAGTTAGTCTGGGCACAAGTGAATTACAAAGTCACTTCTCAGAACACTACGAACAAGCCCAATGACATGAAATGGCTTTTGAAGGAAGGAGTAGAAAACGCATAAGAGTTGACCCTTGTCCTGGGTGTGTGGATCACGTGAATCTGATGGAGGCGATGCTTTTTGGCAGTTATTGCACGTGGTCAAATACGAAACCGGTAGTTATCACCCTCGATGCTTGCTGTACAAAGGACAAAACAGATGGCGACAGTGAAGTTGGTGGCGAGAATGAAGATGTAAACTTATGTGTTGTCATGCATTCAAGTTACCATGACAGACGTAAAAATGCTTGAAGAAAGAGGACGTCAATAATGACGCTTTCGGGAGTTCCTTACAGGTATTTGTAATCCCTCCTAAAATATTGAATTTCATTCTTATGATGATCTGATGCAATTGTTCGGAGTCGCCTTTCTTATGCCCATAGATGAGTGATCGTCTCCACCATTCGTGATCCACAAAACATGAGTCACCCGATCAAACCGATTCAAACATGTACCCACTTTGAACCTGCTGCGTCATCCAATAACCTCGAAAAATCTACAAAAAGCACTATGGGTGAGCCCGATGACGGTACCAATAAATTGACAAAGAACAGAACCCTACGGAAAATTATACAATACGCAAACTTGATGTGACATCAGAAAATCCTGGTGTGACACCAGAAGATCTGGTGTTCCCACCAGCATTGCTGGTGTATCGAGCTGCACCAGCCTGGTGTGCTCACCAGAAAGGTTGGTGTACTCGCAAACCATCCTGGTGGGCACACCAAGAGAGTCTAGTGTCACACCACACGGGCTCATGTGTCCCACCAGACAGCCTGGTGTGCACACCACGCAGTGTGATGTGACACCAGTGTTGTATTTTTGTTGACTTTTCTCCCCGTCCGCGAGCGTGTTCTTGATTAGTTTGTGTGACGCCCCTTCCCCCGACGGTATGCCTCGTTTCCTCCCGTCTTGGTGGTCGCCGGAGACCCCGCGGCGTGTTCCTTTGTGCTCAAGAAGTGTCCCTCCTCGTTCCCAGCACTTTTCCGGGCGGCATTGAGCAGCTTGGGGCGCTCGCCTCTTCGGGAGTTTCCCTTTCCCTTTCCGCCAGTATTCTTGTTGAAGTTTGAGAAAATAAAGGAGTCTTCTCTGTGAATCGAAGCCGAAAAGATGTGTGTTTGTGCGCTTTCCTGACTTCCGACGAGTTAACGATAGTTAGACATGGTCTGATAGCAAAACAACTAACAAAAAAAGCTAGTAATTATTACAGTTTTTGGTGCCGAAACCCGGGAATTAACGGCCAGATCCTGCCTACTACGAGCCAGGAGGGCGTCGACCACCTGAAGCAAAGAGGAGTACCCTGCGAGCCGCCACAACAAAGATCAACGAGATTGGCGTCCTGCTGGCCATGGATCCAACCGACATCGGTGAGCTCGAAGAAAGATTTGATATTATTCTACAAAAGGGGATGGTGAACCAAAATTTGGATTTAAAAAAAAAAAAAATGCAGGAGATGTAGGCGGGACGCTACAATACCTTCAACACTACTCGTAAGGTGAAATCTCGAATGGACGGCCGTATTTTTGGAAGAAGAGGTCGAGATTGAACGAGGCCGACGAGGCGCGTGACGTCAAGATATCTCATTTCCTCCTCTCTTCGCTTCGCCTCCTCAAGGCGGCGTGGCGGAGAAGACGCGAGGCTCGTTTCCTCTCCTTCTCGGAAAAACAGGATGTAAACATATCTGTCAAATGCGCCTCTTTTTTTTTTTAAAAATACGGTTATCCGCTCGAGATATCGTTGTATGAGTGGTGTTTTGGTGTTTGTAGCATCCCGTTGCACGCTTTTGCCGCCGTGTTTTGTGGAATCCAGATTTCGGTTCAGCATCCCTTTAAGGAGGCTTCCCTGAAAGAGCTGGACAAGGAAATCGAGCCATCTGTCGAATTATGACGCCTTAGAAGAGGAGATAACTGGCGCGGAGGGGTACGCGTAGCGGATCAGCGTAGCTAAGACACGAGTTAACCGCAAGTTGAACGGCCAAGAATTGCGGAACGACAGGGCGTCCCTTTCTTCGACGCAGGGCAGTGGCTCCGGACAAGCTCCAGTTGATCACGGCCAACTTCCTAGAACAGTAAAGCTTCCGAAGCTTGACTGTTGTGCTTTTTTGCTTTTTTGAATAAAGTAATGATGACAGCAGCGTTGTAGCAAAACTTATAATTGCACCCTTTTCTGTGAGTAAAGCAACACCCAGTCAACAGGTGCTCTGGTATCACACCACAACAAAACCTGATGTCACACCAGAACACCAGATTGCTGGTGTTATACCAGAACACCAAATTGCTGGTGTCACACCAGCACACAAGATTTCTGGTGTCACACCAGAACACCCGACTGCTGGTGTGAAAATGTCACAAAATCACATCTGTAAAAAAGTCTGGTGTCACATCAAGTCACACTAGCCCTCGGCCTGGTGTATGTTTCACTAGGGAATCCACTGCGCTAATTAAAGTAGTTCTACGATCTTCACTGAACCAGTACTAAATCTCATCGCCCTTGTAAATAAACTGACCAAACAAATCTTACTCTATTTCGCTTCAGCTAAAGTTCAAGTGCAGGCAACGCTACGAAGAAATGGGACCAATAGAGTAGCGTTAAAAGCGCAAGTCGCTGGACTTTTTTTGTTTCTGATTGGTTCAGTGGATGATAGAACAGGTACAGAAACGTGGCGAACACCAGACAGTGCGCTTTTCGCGCGGTCCGATTGGTCCCATCGGATTGTACGTAAGACGGGCCTGGACTTATGGTGAATCGAAGTTTACTACTACTATTATTGAAAGGACGCCTTTTTACTGAATGTCTTTTTCCCCGCTGAGTGACCATGTGCGATACGACAGCTCTGTGCCCGAAAAAATGGGTTGTGAGTATGTTTATACAGCCTAGAGCGTGGTTTGCCTCAACGGACGACGAGTCTCCAGCTGTAGATGAGAAATTTAGGCACTGCGGTACAACCGCTAGCCTGGGGTCTTTAACGTGCATCACGTAGTAGTGATACGCAACCGCACGCTGATACGATGCTCATTCAGATCGAAACGGGCAGGGTTGTTATTGAACCCAGGATCCTGGGTTCTGCATCGCGAGCTTCCGTTCCACGTGCTCCGAGCTGGTGTGCGCTAGCCCCCTCGGCCACCGATCCCCCCCCCCCCTCCCTTTCTAGGTGCCCTACACGCGGCTATATACAGTCTCAAATACTTCTATAAATTGAATAAACTCTCAAAAATGACAATCACCGTTCTCGCCGTAAACAACACAACTAAAACGACATCAGTCTGAAGTTTTGTTTAAAAAGTAACACCAGCTGCAAGAGTTTCGCGAAACAATTTATGCACACTTGCGTCGACAAGTGAGCGCAGATTTAATAATTGTTAGCAAATTACAACAATATATAAGATGCTACACGCACAGAAATATCTACATAAGACATAGTCTAAACAGTGATACAAAAATGTGCAATGTTGAAGCATTTAAAAGAGTCAGAAGAAATAATTACTTTTAGTGGCGTACGGATATGCAGCTTTTTTCTCTGGTAACTGCTGTAACGCAAGGCCGGGTTTGGTTGCTGTAATAAAATTTACAGCCCACGACTGTTTGCTGAAGTGTGGTGTAGTGTAGGTGTCACCGTGCCGTTTCATTGCTGGGGAAATGGAAAGCGAATAGCCAGTAGCTGGACATGCTTCACTTCGAATCTTGAGTTGACAGTGAGAATATAAAAATAATAGTACGCGCAAAATAAATGACCAGTATGTACACATACACAATAGCAAGCTTTCTTTTACATGCATGATCATCATGCCTATATCACCAAAGAGTTGTGAATTATGCGAAAAGAGTTGAGTCGGGCTCATGACCACTGAACGCTGCTCGCGAGTTAAGCAAACGTTTGTAATTTTGAGAAGGCAATCTAGTTAAAAAGTATACTAAATCCTTTATGAAATGCAGTGCCACCTGGTAGCTCAAATAGCGGTTTACCTCTTTCTGTACTAATGGCGGTAATTCGACCCGCCGTTTGTAGATTTTAACCGGTCACAATTGCTTTCGCTAGTTAACAGCAGTCGAGAATGTGTGTTTCTGTTTTACCTTAGAATTATTTCTGGATTCCCAGTTTTCATGGTGAAAGATACACAACCGGTAACAACGAAGCACCAAAACCCCATTGATGCCGTAATAAAATTGTAAACATCAAGGGGCTGTAAAGCCGATGATGTGCCGCCAACAGATTGACTGAACCCGAGTTAGAAATGAACGCTTACGCATCTCTTGTATTCAAGTCCAGCCTCGCATTGTACGAACGTTTGGAATGGCCTTGCATCCTCTACTTCAAAGCATTGTCAATTTCTTCCCTCCTAAGTGACCACAAGGCCGCCATTAGTACGACACATGTGCCAGTCCTCAGATGATGATAGTTATAAAGTGGCCACACTGAATTTAGAAAAGAGTCAATTTCCCGTCCTCAGTACTTAAAAAAAAAGTTGCTGGCAAGTTTTTTTTTTTCAGAAATAACGAGAATGCTGTGGCCCATAATTTCCGTCTAGGCGAACCACTGAAAAGAAGAATGTGAGCCTCCTTGCACAACAATACCTGATATAAAAGAATAAGGTCGCAAACAATAAGCGACACCAAGGGCCGCTTGCTAGCGAACGCCGATCAGTCTCCTCTCGAGTTCTGACTCAAGCAGCGAGCAGTCTCAGCTTAGACAGTGTGCGCCACACCGGTTGAGCCACTCGCTAAAAGGAAAATTGGCGCAGTCATATCATAGTCTCTGCTTGAGTTCAGTACCTACAACAGTGTGAATAGGACCCATAGGAGGAACCTGGGGGGAAACTCAAGAAGTTACAAAAGAAGACAATTAACCCGGTCATGTAAGTGACGCGATGCAACCTCCTGCTCATTAAGAAAGCGGATGTGAGGAATACTCCGCGGGACCAAGTTTGGAGGCGCCAACAAGTTGATAATCTTAAATGACTGCCTTCCTTTGCTTCGCACTACCTTTTGACAGTGGATGGTATTCTTAATCGGCTACAACCGAAGGCAGACTCATAACTGTAATATGTATGTCGGGCGATCCGTACTTAGGCGTCCAGGAATATTATCGAACATTGTTTTTAAGTTTTACAACATCCAAGTGGTCAAGCGTCTTCGTTTCGATTATCATTATATAGTATGTTACCGCCGTTTTCTACGTCTTGCGAATGCCTTGAATAAAGGCTCCCACGAAAATGTCTGCGTTTTCTCTATTATTTTTTTTCTGGTAACATTCTATTAGGGGCTTTATAAGTATCTCTTGGCGATAAATTGCCATAATTTTTTTTGTACACAAACAAGGAAAAGAACAACGGCCTTCTTCGGTTACTGCAGCATGTTCGAGGCAAACATGATGCAATTTCGGCCAAACTGAGACCTCCGTTTCAGTTCCTTCTCTTCGATGAGACCAAAAGGATGAAAATGGCAGGGAAGACGGAATACAAAAAACGTAGGGGCCAGGGTGGACATTTTGTTTGGCCTGAAACCGCCTGTAAGTTAGCTCCGGGGCGTCTCAGGGTTTGAAGCCGGGATCTCAGTTTCGGACTTAGATTGATTCTCACTTCATTTCAATCGAAAGGCTTATCTTGCTGAGACCTTCGCGGGTCTAGACTGTCTGGGTGGCTGTCCTAAACCGTTCTATCAAGCGGTCCCCGAAGCTATTAAAAAAATTGTTACATACTCAGGCGGTTGGATGACATGGTGGTGGCGGATGGTTCATGAGGTTCTTTCGTAGATATCTCGCGCACTGCGCTACGCCTCGTTCTTTTCTTTTCTTGGGGCGTTCTTCTTTTTTCATTACTTATTAAAGCACAAGGTTCGATTGTGCCGATGAATTGTTGTATCAAAACTATTAAAGAACATAATATAAATTGCCGATAAACTAAAGTAATTTTGTGTGTTTCTTTGCATATTCGGCTGAGCGTTTTCAAGCGCTCCAATCGTGTGAATGAATTGGCGAGATTCTAGACGTTTTCCGTTTCCTGTCCTTCTCAGTCACGTGGATTCTGTATCTGGTATTCGGGACGAAAACTTTATAAAACATTTAAACCTGAAACATCCGAGAAAATATTGGTAAGGCTAAACAAGAATGTGTGACAACCTCGCATTTTTGTAAACACCTTCCAGGGGCGTTGAGATATCAAAACGATATTTTACGTCCGCATACCAGAAATGTCGACATGAACCCCTTTCCCATAAAGTGCGCTACCGAAAGCGCTGCATATGGGCGAAACCCCTCCTAGGTCGTCTTTCTTTGGATTATTTTTTTTTTTAATTTCATTTCTTGAAATAAGAATAATGTCAGACGATCTATTTTCAATGGTGTTGGTTTAATAATTCAACGACTCCAAGCTTCCACTTGGCGCTTTACACCAACCATGACTCTTGTGCTTCGCAACTACTGATAAGCAGCCAGGGCCGACTTGCTAGAAACAGCAACTCAGCTGAGACTGTGGGAAAGAACGCAATGTCAAAGCCAGCGCACGAGCTGAGCGGGACTCAAGCCGCGTCTCAAGACGCTCGCTCCCCCCACCCTTTCCACTGCTTTCTTTCACCCAGTCTTAGCTGAGAAGCTGTTTTAGCAATCCGGCTCAGGATCACAACTCGTGAAGTTTCCTCGCGCTTTTCTTTCGTTTTTGGCAGTCCCCGGAATTAGTGTTGCGAAATAATATCAAGCGAGATGCTCAGTGCTGCCCTGCCCTGTTTTTCTAGTACCTAGTAAGACAGCGGATTTCCTTGTGGCCTTCACTGTAGCCTAGGAGCAATGGGACTTCTTTAGACACGTGGGGGTACGGCCATACTGCCATGCCCAACACCGCCTGAGCTATCCTGAACAGCTGTTCCCCGTCACCTGCGACTGAAAATGTGTGCAATTTTACATGCTTGAAATAACTGTAGTGAGCCTATTGAAATAAGTTTCGGCTTACGATAAATAAATGCCTCAAGGTCGTTTCTTTAGGGGACAAAGAGAAGGAGGGGCTCCGCATAAGTCCCTGCAGGCAGCCGGCCTCATGACCTGTGAATTTAAAGGGCCTCTGACACGCCAAATAAATTCAAAGTGCCCGCCAGTGCCCTGTGACGTAACGATGTACCGCAAGGTGTCGGGGCGGGCAGAAGGGAGGCACTCACCTACGTCACTAAACGTGGGTTCGCCTTTTTTTATTCTGTTTTTTTCCACGAGCGATCGTAGAAAACGAAGTTTCAGTTCCACTAGCTTTCTATCGCTGCACCGTTGGTTAGTTTGCGTGCTGTAAAAGTTGAGGACGAAGTCAGTGGATCGACGTGAAGGAGGTCAATGATGAAAGCGTTGCGAGTACAAGCCAGTGTATACTAGTGCATGCCATCAGTCCGATGTTACAGAGCTATACTGGGCACAAAACAAGCTATCGAGTTTTGAAAAAAAAAATGAGAACGCTTGCAGAAATTAGGATTAGTAGCATACGACACGCCCGATCGCATTGCTGAAGGTTTAGACACCGAGGTCGTCGAATCATCGGATACTGTCCAGGCTGAAGATGCTTGCCGTCTAGAGAATACGAACTGGTGAGTGTACCAAGTGCAAGAAAACATCGAGCATAAAGCACGTGTTTTGACAAGAACATGAGTAGGACTTGTTTACTAGGTTCACTGACTCCTCTTCTTCTACCTTTACAAGAACATTAGGCGATGAAAAGCAAAAAAAAGAAACCTTGTCTGCTTGGATTGCTCGCGGAGGATCGGAGAATAACAAAAATATTAAAAAAAATATATTACACGCGGTCGCGGTAAGCACGAGGAGCGATAGAACTCACGTGACTTCCGGCGATGCCTTTCTTCTGACCGCCCCGACATCTTGCGGTACACTGTTACGTCACAGGGCACTAGCAGGCACTTTGAATTGGGCTTCGTATTTCCATTATTTTATAAAAAAAAAACTACGCAACACAAAAGTAAAAAAAAAATTGGTGATGTCATAATATACTATTTTAACGCCTAGCATGAAAAAAAAAATTTTTTTTTGACGTGTCAAAGGTTTTTATTTACTCTGGAAACTTGTCCGACTCAACCCCTTGGCAAAGCGGACAACACGGTGAGGAGGAGGTGCCTCTCAGAATTAATCAAAGCGCTGCATTGGCGGTAGGATTATAGCGACTCCTTCAAGCTGCTGCCGCAGGGAGCAAGTACACTTTCAACAAAAGGATTGTCGTAGGGCTACCTTTGGGGTAGTCAGGAGCCGTCACAGATATCGCTGCCGCCCTTAATTATACTGACGACCGAATGGGTAGTCACACGGTACGCAATCAACAGGTAGTCACGGTGACCACCCCCAAAAGCAACATGGCGGCTGGCAAGCGACAGTGGAGCAATACGAGTAAGTCCTAGCGAGCTGGACTGCTTTTTTCTAAAATACGATTCTCAAGTGCGTACGCCCGCTCGCTGTCTTTCGTGCGCACTAAAGCACTCTAAAACGCGCCTCGAAGCACCGGCACCGCACCTATTACGAGTAGGGGGGACAATGTGAGGGTGGATTCGTGGGGTTTGTCCGCGACTGATTTCGCGCGGCCGGCTGGATTTGCTTCGCGGCCAGACAACATTTAAAGTAGGAATCGTATAGCGACAAATGGAATGCCGGCTTTATTGAACAGAGTATCTGCTCGCTGTGCTTGCCGTAAGCGATCCGGCGTTTTCGGTTGACAGCGGCGAGGCGAGGCATCACCGATTCAAGCCGCGCCGGTTCCCACCGTTCAACGCTCCTGCTCGCCGGTTAGCATTCGTTATCCACTTTCGAGTCCCTGGTTATCCGCACCGCGACTGTGCACGGACTTTGCGCTATTCAGCGCACGGAACACCCACGACACCCAGGCCGTGTTCCAAAATTTACTCGATCTTACTCCAGGGTAAGGGTTTTGTACCCTTGGCGTTACAAACCTAATCCCGTCCAGCGTTTTTCAATGTGCTGTCACGTGATACGATCCGCCGGAGTAACTCGGATCCATTTGGGTAAGATTTGGAGCACAGCCCTATTCAGCTGGGGGCACAATTATCACGATTGTTATCGAACGAGAGGATTGCAGACCAGCTGTCCTTAGTTCAATAGATACATGACTGCTCAAAACTTCACTTATTGAATTGGGCGGCAGCTTGCGCCACCTAGGAAGTGTAGTGGTGACCACTAGACGGCGTTAAAAAAGTGATATGTTTGTATATTTCAGATTTCATGGTACAACTCATACACCGGCACACACACCGCACAAACACCAACCAACATACCGAACACTGTTACAGGCGCATACATGTCAGTAGCAGTACAAGGCACAAGCAGCTGCAACACAACATCTCCGCGACTCTCTACTCTAACCACCCTACCGGTTCGATTCTTATATATGCCCTACCATTTTCTGAGAACCATTCGGAAAGTGAGTGCCGCTGTTTACTAGATGAATACAAAGAGTGTTTGTAAGTATTATCGGTATACAAGTCCTTTGTGTATTTAAATCGGCAGGCTAGACATCTCTCTTGATCTAGCGCTTCGAAAGGTAACATGATATGAACGTAATCGGCTAAAGTTACACCGCACGGCATGCTCCCCATCAGTTTCGGTTTCAGATTCACGCAGTGATAAGCTTACTCAAGCCAAGTTGCCCCATGCTCGTTCCGCGCGTGTAATAGCAGCAAAAGTTGCAATAATATCAGCATTCTTAATCAGTAATCGGCTAAAGGTAACATAATTCTTAGTCTTAATTGTGTTGTTCAATTTGTTATTTTTCCCTTAAATTCAGTGCTTGCAAATAGGTGACTTAATTGTAGCAGGGCAAACGCTGGCGGCAAGCTTTCCAGCGTTGGTCGAGCAACCGATGACTCGCTCTACTCGCTCCACTTTAAAAAACCCTAAGTTAAACATTTTGGACAAAACCCGGAGACTGGAGGGAAGAAGGGACAGCACAACACAAAGTCTCAAACACAGCTGAAATTTTTTGGACATGATATCGTGGTTTTATAGGGCACAGGTGCCCGGAAAACCAAAAGAAATGAAAAAGGGAGAGGAGGAACTTCGTTTTCCCGAACACACAAGAGAGGGAGGACATTGACCAATAGCCACACCCGTGCTGTTCTACCTTAAACTAAAAAGGGGGAGGGGGAAGATCTCTTAACCCACCTCGGTGAGGTCCTGATAACATCACAAAAGAAAAGGCTGCAAGATGGTGACCCATTAGGAGAAAGATCGAACAAGGACAAAAACGAAGAAACCCCGACATTCGTCACACCCGAAACAAAGGGGCAGGGGTGAAAACATAAACCCGAACAAAAAACATCCTACACAGATATAAAGGTGACCTCCAAAACAATCAAATTTGTAGAAACCTTTTCAACTTCGCGTCCAAATTAAAAGACGGCCTATTTACTGCATTTCCGTGGCTAATAATAGTGAGGGGCTCTTTTACCAAGCGTTTATGATCCTCTCTCACGGTCAACATAACCGATGTGGAATTCCATAAAGGTACAAAATTATTACATTCTAACACATGTTTTTACATTTCTGAATACAGATCTTTGTTTCTAATACAACGTTTATGTTCAGTTAAACGATCATTCAAACACCGCTTCGTTTGTCCGATGTAACATAACCCACAGGTAAAAGGAATCTTGTAAACTACGCCCGACACACAATCAACATCTTTTTCTCAATGTTTTTTGGTACATCCAGTTCTGACTGAGTTGAACGGGGTCAACCGACTTAGTTTGAAATCATTTCTGAACACAGTGCTAATGCCGTAGCGGTTGCCGGCTGATTTTAGATTATGAGAAATACGATGGAAGAAAGGGAGAACAACACGCCTGGCTGATTCACGAACTTTTGAACATTTCTTTCTCATATTAACCCGGTACAACAACTGCCGGAACACATAATCCTCGGGAAAACCTGCCACGCTGAAACGGTTAAAAATGCGTTGGAGCGCAGAACCAATGGAGTGTGAACGAGATTTTCTAAGTGCACTATCTACTAAATTCCTGACTATGCCAGCCTTGATATTCTTCGAGTGACAACTTTTGAAAGGCAGGAGCGGTTTGACTTCCGTTTTGCCATACTGCCAACACAAACTGGAGGGTGTTTTTAGCTGTAGATCCAAAAACTGCAGGCAGTCATTTACAGGTTTTTCTACTGAGAACTGCAGCTCTGGCGCACTCTCATAGACAAAGTTTTCTAACAACGTTGACAGTGAAGAATCGGTAGTGCAAACCAGGATATCGTCTACATAGCACTGTACGAGGATGACACCTGGAGAAGGGCTTTGAATGAGACCAACTAGACGCATATCCAAAAAGCTAAGGTAAATCTCCGAGAGGACTGGGGCCACGGCCGAACCAGTTAAAGTTATGTTAAAAAAAGTATTGTGGTATATATATATATATATATATATATATATATATATAGGGTGTTTCACGAAAGGTGGACAAATTCGATATTGCGAAAACTACGCGTCGCAACTAAAAACGGCTTGTGTCGTTTTGGTTCTGGGCCCGGGGCCTATTTAAGAAATTAAATATTATTCCATAATTAACTTTTTTAATATTGTGTTTAAGGGCATGGTTTTAATCAGAAAATTGCTCAATTTTCTGATTCGATGAAAAAACGAAAAAAAAAATTGGCAGCGATTTTTTGTTTGTAAAGTTCTATTAGCCCCGTGCGCGACCGAACGCGTCGCTGTGGTCGGCCTTCCACGATTGGCCGAACGCTGACTATGACGTCGGAAAGGGGATTTATCATCGACGGAAATAAGAGGAATGAAAGAACTTTAATTTTGAGGGTGTTGGCAGTGTTCCTTTGAGAGCGCAATGATTTCAAGCTTCCACCGTGCTAATAACAAACACCATCAAACTTGTTGTTTGCAAGGTAATGACGTCACAAGGGGGAACCACAGGAGGGCGCCACCAAAACATCGCATTTCCAAAAAGGAGCGTGTCGCCGGTGCCATCTTGACTGTTCGTGCGTATGGCGCGTGCTTTCCTCGCTTTCCGAAGCAACGAACACGCACGTACGGAGCTGTGAAGATCGCACGCGGGACTGTGATCAAATCGGTTGCACCGGCAAAGAGAAGGAAGCCGCGCAGTCGATCTCGAGCTCTCCTAGCAGCTGGCTGCCAGTGTTTTGCTCCCAAGGCACCGGGTTGTTCCTCTTTTTCGAGTGGACTATCATTTCAAGCGCGACCGGGAAACGACATCAGAAAAAAAAAATGCAGCCCCTTGCAGGACAGCCAGATCAGCTGGATCCAATGGACGAAATGATGGTGCGGGAGCTCATGATGTAAGTTCTAAACTGGTGAAATCGAACATCAGAAGCCCAAGTCACTTGAGGTTTTTTGTAGACCGTGCGCTGCGAATCGTGGGGCTAGTGGGCGCGTGCTTAATTTATACTTCGAAAGGACGGCACAAGCTCCCGCTAGCAACCCTAAGCTCTGGCAAACAGTCTCCTAATTAGTCTCTGTACTATAGACCTTTCCAAAAAAGGGCACTTGGCAGGTTCCATTTTCAGTGTTCGTGCGTATGGCGCGTGATTTGCTCGCTTTCCGAAGCGACGAACGTGCGCGTTCTGGACTGTGATTTAACACGTGTGGACTGTGATTTTTGTAAACAGTGGAAACGTCTATAGACCTTTCCAAAAACGAGCTTGTGGCCGGTGCCATTTTGAGCGTTCGTGCGTATGGCGCGTGCTTTGCTCGTTTTCCGAAGCGACGAACACGCACGTGCTGGACTGTGAAGATCGCACGCTGGACTGTGATTTTGTAAACATTGGAAAGGTCTATAGACTTCTACTGGACTACACGTTAGACCCTTATTCTCTCTGGTGCAAGCACTTAGCGTGTGCATGCAGGACGTACGCGCGATGCGCGGAAAACGACAGAGCCATTTCGCCGTTGTGCTTATTTATTTAACAATACTACCTGGCCAAAAGGGCCTTAGTAGCAGAGGCACAACAATAAAAAAAAATAAGAATGCAATAGATCACCAGGGATAATGTGGCCCAAAACATTATAGAATATACCTATATAGCGCCCTGCATACAAAACGATAAATACTACCAAATTTAGAGTATGATTTGGTGACATCAGCGTGCATAGATGTGGCAGAAAACATTATAACATATATAACACCCAGAATACAAGACAATACCTATTAACAAGTCCACGGAACGTGAAAAATTTTTTTTGTTTTTTAATCTATCGTAGAAAAAAAAAAAGAATGTTTTTATTGATAAAATAGACAATAATATTTAGGAATAGTTGGGCATGCAGAGGCGACGACATCGGGAACTTACGGCCCTGTGACATGGTAAGACGACTGCGCGTCAAGAGTGGCGTGGCAGGCCGAAGAACGGAACCGCAGCCCGTGTGCGTCCACAGGTCTCCAAAGCCGGCGGCAGGAGCTCCCGAGGGCTTCCGAAGCGCGCAGCCGCACGCCGGTCGCGTGACGTAACACCTAACAACCGATGTGCAGTGGGGCACAAGGGACTTCCATTCTGGTGGTGCAATGAGGCACAGCGGGCCTAGGGCGTGCTTCGGCCGGGGGCGGATCGCCGCGACGTGGCGTGTGACGGATCTTTTTTGGTCTGAGGTCGATGCTTCGATCTAATGAAACAAACTACTTTAATTGTTCGACATCGGCTACAGGCGTGTCAACGTCGTTCGGGAGCCATTTCATCTTCTTTTTCTTCTCGACGTAGTGCACAGCTCGTGATCAAACGGCTGAGGTCGTGGCTGCTCCAATGCTTTGGTCGCGCCCTTGCTCCCTTTTTCCGGTGTCCTCGCGCGCTCTAAATAGTTCCAACACCCCCCCCCCCCCCCCCGGAAAACGCACTTAGTCCGTTTTTTCACAGTCCGAGCATTCCAGGCAGTATAAAAACTGTGCAGGGCGCTTCACTGTAGTTCAGTTCCGTCAGGTACCCTCTCGATCAACATCGCCAAAAGCTCTTCATGACTTCTTGTTTGTGTGTCCAGAGCTTCCGTAGCGTCTCAGCTTCAACGTCCTTTAGGTTCGGAACTGTCGGGTTAGGTAACGAGGTCAGTCGCTTGCCAACAAGAAAGCATGATGGGGCAGAGGCTGAGGCTCTTGACTTTCGTTGTAGGTGAAAGTCGGTGGTCTCGAAATAATTACAGCCTCTATCTCGCTAAGCAGGGTTCCAAATTCTTCCTCGGTTAAGAGTCTCCGGCCGATGGCCTTTTTCAGTGATGTCTTGACCGACCTGAAGGTAAACGTTCGGCCGCCCTCTGCCTGGTTAGGAATAGACATGAAGCGAAAAATAGGGACTCTTACCAAAAATTTAATAAACATTTACCCGACGTTTCGGGACCAGTTCGGTCCCTTATTCACGGGTGAGTGACAAAAAGAAAAGAACACGCGTCACCTAAATGCACATACGGATGTAGGGGGCTTTGCTCACGTCACGCAGTCCCATGACGTAGCCGCTGGGCAGGGAGTCCGAAGAACCAGGGCAAGGCTCTGCGAAGAACGATTCACGTTCCCCTTTGCGGGCTGGATAAACCAAGACTCAACGAAGAGCCGCTTTTGCCAATTCCTCTCCAAGGCCAGCACGATGCTTCCCTCGAAGTCGACTGTGTGGCCGGCTGCTTCTGCGTGCTCCGCGAGGGCGCTTCCCTTCACATCCTTCTTCCGGACATCATATTTGTGTCGCGTAAGCCTCTCTGCGAAGTTCTTACTTTCGCCAACTTATGAGGCCGGTCAATCTTTGCATGGTATGCGGTAGACCAAGCCCTGGGCCCTTTCTTTGCGGGGCCGATCCTTCGGCAGGGGGAGGCGATGACCGTTTGTCGACACGGGCTTATGAGTCACTGCAATCCCGTAGCGACCAAAGACGCGGGAAAGGGCCTCGCTGGTGCGGCTAATGTAGGGGACACGGACGCGATCGGAAGGGGGACTGCTGCGCCCTAGGGGTGAATGCCTTGATTTCTCGAGTATCCGAAGAATAAACCGTTCAGAGTAGCCGTTTTTGCGGAGATCCGATGTAACGATCTTGATTTCCTCCTGGAGGCTTTTCCTTGCGGAGCAGGTGGCGAAGGCGCGCCTGAAGAGTGCAGAGGCCACCGACGCTTTATGACATCAGGGGTGGTGGGAATCAAACCCCAAGTATCTGCCAGTATGGGTTGGCTTCCTGTAAACAGAGAAGCTTAGCCCACTGCCACTCCTGGTTACCGCACGAGACGTTCATAGAACCCGCCCCACCATTGGACGCGCTCCGCAATACACTTCCAGTGAATTCTGTTGTTGCTGAAGTGATCCTTGAGCTCTTCGTTGCGAAGCATGTCTTTCATTTCAGTCAGTTGGAGTGATAGTTCTCGGTTCTCCTGTTTCGTCCTCTTTAGCTCTTTGCGAGCGTTCACTTTTTTGGCTTGTAGTCTCCTGAGCTCGTCAATCATTTCTTTCTCTTTTTGCTGGCCCGTGTACTGTGCTTCGCACAACTTGCACTCAAGTTCCTTGGCGGTCTTTGACAGCGTGTCGCTTTTTGCTTCCACCGCTTCCTCCTCTTGCTTGACATCCTCTGTGCACTGAAGAGAGTTGGTCAGCCGCTCCGACAGTTCGGCCTTTTCGGCTTCTGCAACACCGAGCTTCACTTTCATGAAAGTGCATGCATCTTTCAGTTTGGGCATTGCAGCCTGAGAACTGTTGAAGATAAGTAATCTCTGAATCCTCTTTGTGAGCAGGAGTGCTCAACTGCTCCCGCAACGTCGAGAGATCCCGTTCTTTGTCCTGTAGCTGCTGTATCAGCCCAGGAATCTCAGCCTCAGCGGCTACTTTTCTTGCTGCAAGTTCTCCCGTGGTTTCTTCCATTTGAGTGCACTTTGAATTGAAATAACATTGAACCGCTCTCCAGCAGCTGACACTTCTTTTTCGAGATCACTGTTTTGCTCGAGCAACATCTTGAACTTCGCTTCCGTCTTCTTCTTGGAAGTCGAGAGAGGTTTATTCAGCCGACCCACGTCGTCGTGAGCTTCTGTGAGTGCCGCCTTTTCTTGTGCCATTGGTGACTTGGCTTCTGAGCTCCAACCTGTAGCTGTATGCAGCAGTACCGTCGTTTTTGCTTCATCAATGACAGCGGCCTGAAGTGTCACGGGACTGGTGGAGACGTTACTCTTCCGTGGTGTCTCCGGGTTCAGACTTAATCTCGAGAGAAATTCGGGATCGCACATAACGGTGGCGTGTCGACCTCGGCACTCAGAAGATGCGATCTTGCTTCTGCACTTCTTGGCGAGGTGGTTTCTTTTTTTAAATCATCGTCCAGCCTTCTGGAGGATTTGTCGTCTTTCAGTGAGAGACATGGTTTCACTGCACATCTCGGTGTCATGGTTTGGCGACTTGCAGAACGCACACTCCTGCTTGTCTGTTCGTTGTAAAAGTGCTGCTGCCGTCCCTCTGTTTGTCCACGACCTCGCAGGTTCTTTTGATGTAGCAGACGTAAACTGTTTTTCTTCTGAACTGTCTAGGCGATGATCCGTTTTCTTTGTGCAGAAAGTCCTCTCTTGCTTTCTACTTCTACGTGCACAAACCTCAGGAGCATTGGCAGTTCACTCTGATGACCTCGATCTTGGTCACTGTTATTACACGTTAGGGCATCAGATTGGGTGCTCAGTCGTCGGTGCTCCTCGTCGCATAAAGCAGTTCTATGGTAGGCAAGAACAAGGTCTTCCGGGAGCAGCCGGAGTATTAATGGGTGCAGAAGTGTAGAGAAGGTTTCTTTGCTCATCCCACGAGACCTGAGCCAACGGATGTTTCCTTGAACGTCGTCCTGTAGTCGCCTGAGCCCTCGGACCTCGAGCGATGATCGGATCCGCTGTCTCTGCAATAGCCGGATCATGTGATCGTCGATCAACCGTTTTTCGTCGCCGAACCGGGTTTTCAGGATGTCCCGAGCGCCCTCGTAGCAGCTCGATGTCGCTGGTAATTCGGCAATCGCCTCAGCGGCTTCTTCAGAGAGAGCAGCTCTCAAGTAGTTGAACTTGTCGGTCGGCGAGAACTCTCGGTTATTGTGAACCACCTGTTGAAACTCCTCCAAAAATGGCGTCCACCGTAGGCTATCTTTGTTGAACCTCTAAAGCTCCAGCTTGGGGAGCTTCACTTTCGTAGGTGACCCAGAGGACTCGTTACCGCTCCGTCTTGTTCGATCGGAGGTCCTGGCACCGTCTGCACTTGCGATGGTAATCTTGAAGCTTAGGTGAGCAGAATTAGCGACGACACGGTCGTTGTACTCAATAGTCCGCGCGTACTCCTGTTTTACTTCCCCATCTGTCAGCAATGGCTCGATGGCAGCGTCCGTTTCGTTCAGTTGGCCATGTATGGTATTGAGACGAGCGAGAAGAATCCGGAGCTCCTCTTCAACAAGCACTTCGCGTTCCACAGCCGCGTCGATCTCCAAAAGTACTTTGGTGACTTGCGAGCATTGGCTCTTCCGCTTCTGTTTGAGTCTCTCCATCGCCGCGTTGTTAGGCCTCGCTGCGTTCCTTCTCCGATGTCAAGAGTTGAAGCTCGGTTAATCAACCCTCACTCTCAAGAAAAAAGGGTGTAAAAAGGTGTATCGTTACACCCTTTGTCCCATATAATACACCCCCAAACTTCAATTCGACGTACAGCGCCCTACAGTCGAACAGACGGCCCGAAATTTTACGAGGGGCTTGGTAGCCGTGTGGTACAACTTATTAAAATAGCTAATGTACGTTTTACTGACTACAAAAACATAGTCGGGGTTTTCGTGGCTCTTCTGTAAAAATTCGGTGTTTTCTTTATGTGGTCTTTGATACGTGCTTTAGCTATTTAAAAAGTTATATCGCACCGTTATCAAGCCCCTCGTAAAATGTGGGGCCGTCTGTTCGACTATAGGGCGCTGTACGTCGAATTGAAGTTTGGGGGTGTATTATATGGGACAAAGGGTGTAACGATACACCTTTTGACACCCTTTTTTCTTGAGAGTGCTCAGACTCACTGTCCAGTCCGGTAAAGGGAAGTCCCGGGTTTCGGCACCTAAGGAATTGATGTTTTTTGGTCTGGGGTCGATGCTTCGATCTAATAAAACACACTACTTTAATTGTCCGACATCTGTTACAGGAATGTCAACGTCGTTCGGGAACCATTTCATATTCTTTTTCTTCTCATCGTAGTGCACAGCTCGTGATCAAGCGGCCGAGGTCGTGGCAGCTCCAATGCTTTGGTCGTGTGCTTGCTTCCTTTTTCAGGTGTCCTCGCATGCTCTGCATAGTTCCAACAGCGTGTGCCGGTGGCCTAAGGTGGGAGTAATATCTTGTGATGAGCCATCCGCAGCAAAGCAGCGTGAGCGATGTTGCCGGGTTTGGTTGGCACGTGCCTGATATACCCGCCATACCCGACTGCGCGGCACCGAAATTGGCGAAGGGGGACGTCGCCGGCGATCTTCGGTTGTGTAGCTGTTACGTCACGGCGCCGCTTCCTAAAGTCGGTGGCAGGTGAAGAGTACAGTGGAAGCTTCTCCCACCTCTTTCCACTTCAGCAGAGGGAACACTGGAGAGGAGCTGGCCCTCACTACAGCGTTCGCGCTGCTAAAGGGGGGGGGGGGGGGAGAGGTAGAATGGGCTTCCCCTCTAGTCTTAACCTGTTACTGATTATATAACGAGCCAACCTAGTGCGGCATCCGTTGATATGCGTCCTATCGCATAGACTCTCGGAATACGAACCTTGCCGCCATCTGTCGGTGCTTGCACAAGGTGTCTTCTAGCCAGCTTCTACAGCCTGTGGTGCTGTGGCAGCATCCCGTGGCGACGTTCCGAAATTTGAATAGCCATGCTCCACACCAGTTTGGTCAGCGCGCGTACGAGGGCACTAATGCTAACGCATTAAAAAGCGTGGGGTCATGGTGTTTAACCGAGCATAGCAAAGGCGGAAAGACGACAAGCGCCATGACAATACATTCTTGCCGCTGCTTGAATGGTATGAGGAGCGCAATTTCGTCTGCTCATTTTGCAGTGGTTGTGGTGACGTCAGAAGGAAAGTGAGCTCTCATTGACCCTGAATGAAGGATAGTAAGTAGACCTCAACGCAAGCTGCTTTGAAGTCTACTATCCCTTCTATCCTTTAATCAGAACCAATCGGAGCTTAGCGTTATGACGTCACCAGACAACCCCTGCAAATGTAGCAGACGAACTTGCGCTCCCCATACATCTGATGATAGTGTCAGCTGCCGTCAGACTTAGGGCTTGAATAAACTTTTCCTTATGAACTCGTGGGAGAGCTTACATTGGACCAACGGGATGCGAGGAAGAACAGCGCCCGTGCGTGAGTTCCGAACTCCGCGAACAGCTGCGTCCTTCAAAATAGCGACGACACGTAAGGCGCTGAGGCCTCGTCGACGCCGACGATAGAAAGCCTTCGTTTTTCTTTGTGTGGATCTAAGTGCCGCAACGCACCGAACGTTTCACGTAAACAGAAAAGAAATTGAACCCGCTTTCCACAGGGCGCTGTCGCCGAGAAAGCAGCAACGTTGAGGCGGAAGCTTGCTCTGTAAGCGCACATGCAGTGTTGTAGGCGTTACCGAAAAAAAGTAACTAAATACGTTACTCGTTACTTGCAAATAAAAGTAACGCGTTACCGACCTACGTTACCTCAAAATAAAAGGAACGCGTTACCGTTACCGTTACTGATAAAAAGTAACGCACGTTACTGTTGCGTTACTTTTTATTCACGAACTAAAACATTTGCTGTTTCGACGTTTGATATGTGCGTAAGCGCCATAGCTAAAATATGTCCATGCGGAAACTTAATTACCCTCTCAGTTACAAGAAAAAATGCGGAAGTATATATGAAGCTGATTTATAACATGTTGGCACGGAACTTAACAGAAGAACCGGCCTCCCTCATTAGCACAGAAATTAAGACCAGCCGAGATTGAAATATTTTATTCACAACATGTCGAAGTACACATAGTTGCTGTGAACAAGTTCCTCCGTTACCCGAAGCACACTCAGCTGTTGTGCTTCAGCAACAGCTGAATTTTGAAATTTTTTTTTTTTTTAAGTTCTAGGAAGTAAAGTAACGTAACGTAATTTCGTTACACGTTATTCAAAATAAGTAACGTAAGTACGTTACCCGTTACTTCTTTGAAAAAGTAACGAGTACGTTACTACGTTACCAAGAAAAGTAACGCGTTACCGGTAACTCCGTTACTTGTAACGCGTTACCGCCAACACTGCGCACATGCAACCAACGTTACTATGGAGCGTACGGTGCTTCGACGCGCACGGCGTCGTAGACGTCACACATTAATTTACTAAAAGGGCTGCACACAACAATTAGGCCAGAAAACAAATCTTATTGCACACGCAAATGCAAACCATACTTACATTGTTTCGGCGGTGATTCCGCCGTGAAAGTTGTTGCTAACGGCTACAGTCGCTGCGGGAAACCCACGCTATTAATCAAACACCCTCCTCCTTGTTCCCCGAGCCGTACTGACATAACTAGTTTCTCACTTTTATTTGATATCCACCTGCGGAAAGTACCCAACATAAGGGACCAAAAATATGCGAACCATCAACGTAGCCCAAGTGGAAGGATGGAGGGGCTAAGCGGGATCGAGCACAATAGAATGGTTGTCGTAAGGAAGCACCTTGATCAATTGTGTCGCTGCCGAAAGCAACAGTTTGCACTGCAGCAGTTGTACCGTGTGTCCAAATTAATACCGCTGAGAAAAAGAAAAAACACAGAAAACCACACAGCCACCACCGCAACGAGCAGCGAACTTAGAGTACACAGGCGCGGCACAATCTCTCGCTCGCTTCGCCTGAACGACCGATCTCTTCTTACGGATATCTTCTTTTTTTCTGTCTTGACTTTCTTTGCTACAGCATTGCAGATATTAAGCAGTCTGAAAACACACACAAAAAAAGTAAGCGCTCGAAGTAAAATACAAAGAACAGGTAATTTAGTTTCTACAAACAAGGAGAAACACTACGGCCACCTTGTCGGCCAAATGACCACTGATGCCGTCTTTGGTTTTGTAGCTGGTTTCGGACTCACATTTAGACAACATTATGTGATCGATGTCTGAGTAACACATAAAAAGCTACATGCTCGCAGACGACACATACAACGCAGCCAACGCTGTTTGCAGTGATCGGCAGCCGTCGTCACGGCCGCTACATCCTAAGGTTGGTTTTGGTTGGTTCCAACCGCCCGAAAAAGCTGTTTCAAGAACATTAATGATCCCTACCCTTTCCACCAATTTGATTTGGCTGCCGTTATGTCTTACCGGCATGTCTATAACTGGTCCACTATTGGCTAATGGCAATCAGTGCGAGATGTTTTCTATTGGCTGTTGCTTACGTTCTGTAGCGCCTTGGCCGAGCAGTGTGATCGCGCAGAACGTAATCATACGTAACCTAGCATAACGAATCGTAACGTAACATAGCATAGCAGTAGCAAGCGTAGCGGCGTGAACCACCCATTTAGAGTGAAACAGATTATAATCACCTTCTAAATCGGAGCCACCAGGCGTTACCTCAAGGGATCGAGGCTTACGAGCTGCATACAGCTTTCTGGGACAGAAAGCTTGGCCATCGATCAGCGAGAAAATAGAGATGCGAATAACAAAAAGTGGACAAGAAGCCGAATGTCGAATCGAATACAATTACCAAAATTTTTATTGACAATGATCACACTGCTAAAAAAAAGAAAAGAGGAAAAAACGCAAAGACGAGAAGGTAGCCCGAGCACTACGAGTTTATTCTCCGGCACAACACGCGGAACAAATAAAAACTGTGTTAATGAAAACGCTCAAACGGTATATTCGCGCTATTTAGTTCAGATTTAATAGTATCCGGTACAGGGCACAAGCAGGCGAAAAAATATCCGACAGCTCTGCAGTGCGTCGGAGCAGCCTCCTTTCCCCTAACGTTTTGTCGTAATGGTCATCGCGAGGCCATCATAAGGCCAGCACAGGTTTAGTGCAAGATACATAGGGATTCGTTTGGGTCTGATAAGATGTCTCAGTTATGGCTGTGACCGCCTACTGGGGATTCACACAGGACTCATCATTTTTTAAATTTGGTTCATGCAGTGAGACGGAATCAAAATTTGCTCTGGATTCTATTAGCGACAAGAATTTATAAACATAATTATTGAAAGAAAGAAAATCGTTTTATGGTTCCAACTCTTTGTTGTTCGAACCTTCACACAACAACTTCGGTGAAGTGAACACAAATCTGACAAATTTGTTATTGTCAGAAAAGTATAATATTGTGTAGTGTTCTGTACTTATCGCGGATATTTTGCATGCATCTCCAGTCAACAGGCGCTGATCGACCTGATGAACAAGCCTATTATTCCTGACAGCCTGGTCTTCTGCTGCGCATGTCTGTACCTCGCTTTCATTGTGGGAGTTCTTGGCATCGGTGCTATCTACCTCACCATTCGCTGTACGTTTTCTTTCTTTTCTAATTGCATATAGAGTGATGCATTGATCGTGATTGTCACCTTTTTAAAATGGTGTTGATATTTGTAGCAAGGTTACCTTTTTTGTTTAAATGCAGAGCTCTATTTAGTAACACAGTGAACATCTATATATGTGATCTTTTTGCACTGACTGCTTTATGACTGTGAATCACCGATAAAATTATGTTTTTTAAACGAAATATGAGCAATACAGCTAAAATAAAACATTGCAGTTGATTCAATTTATTAATAATAACGCTGTTATGTATCATCTCAATATTCATCAGCAATATCGCCATGTTCAGGGGATAAAAAGCCCAATCATTAAAGACAATAGGAATGAGATCTGGTTATCTCGGGGATGTTTAAAACTTGAACACATAAAAAGGCTTTTTTATTTATTTTTTTTCGTTCAGAATGCCGAACTGTTTAGTCTGGTGCATATTATTACTACTTTCTTTTTGGAACGTGCCGGAATTTTTTTTTTTTTTAAACTTGCATCAAAACCGGATGTTTGAGTTTGCCGGAAATTACAACTCTGCTTTTTACCCTTACTCAGATAACTGGGGCGATATTTTTTTTTTTTGGCGTACTATCCATGCGCATGTGCGAACGACAAAAACGTAGCTGTTCGGGTTAAAAATTTATTTTCCTTTGTAACACCCACTCATAAAGAAACAGCACGCTGAAGCCATAGTATCGCAGGCACTGTCTGGTTCAGCGCCTTAAAGACCCGTTCACACATACCGCACACTGTAAATTAAGCGCTAGAAACACATCACTGACTTCAAACCAGATTCGCTGCTGTATAAGAGCTTCGAAAACGTGATCCCCTTCTCCGGGGGCGTTCTCCAGGTTGCACACACACCCCGCTGCGCCAGCTCAGATCTGTACCTTGAGATACCACATGTTATAAAGGGAACAATCATTAGCACCCATCAATCCATCCATCAACGTTGATCTTTCAGAATACTGGAGTAAAACTCATCGGAGAAAAATCATTGTCCGATGGCTGGCAATGGTCCTTTGGCAAGTGGCCAGAGAGTGGTCAGTCGTTTGCCGATGACTGGCTTTCCTCTGGCCATTGGCCAATGTCCACTGGCCATCAGCCATCATCCAAGCATGAGCCGATGATTGGCTACTCCTTGGCCATTTGCCAAAGGACCATGGCCAGCCATAAGCCAACGATTGGCCAAATTTTTGCTGCTTGAGAACTTATCGGAGAAGGGCCCACCGGAGAAATGCTTACAGGATAAAAGCTTACGTAAGAAAAGCTTATCCACTTTTGTGCGTGTCCGGAGAAAAACTCGCCAGTCTTTTGAGAGACCCAAGGAATACGTTTTATATAACGTGCTCGTTGACTGCTAGGGGAAATGGAGAATAACCCCATGTAGTTAATGCATCCAAACATACTTTGTTGCAGGGAACGTTTTCGCAACTTTCAGTGATGCTGGTACCGCGATGTGAGAATCGCGGTCTTTATTTCCTAAAGGACCGGCCTTGCAGTAAAGGTGCTTGCTTACACCGTACACGTTCCTGGCGTGAAGAAATGAAGCAAGGCTCTAATTGTTTTGTCATATAGAAAATACAGAATTACATACGCGTCGCAGTCCCAAGCTCGTATACTGCTGTTCTACAGACAATCATCCAGATTACAACCATTTGGGCAGGAGCCGACTTTAAGCTTTGTTCACATATTTGTAGGTGAGCTGTCATCCACATTCATTAAAAGGCCGCAGAGCTTTCTCCGCATTTCCCGGTTTTTACGGTGAGCTTTTACATGGAGAGTTCTTCTCAGGCGAGTTTATGTCCGGTAAACTTTTATCCGGTGAGCCCTTCTCCTCTGTACGACTTTGCAATATCTCAGCGCCATGCGGCATGTGTGAACATGGACCTAACTCTTCTTGGGGGAAAGAAAATAAGTGCTTAGTATATATATATATATATTGTTACGAAGACGACGACGCACATCTTTGGGCAATAGGGGCGCGCGTTGCATGCTTGGACACACGAGCTGGGAGCGATTCGGCTGTTCCGCTTTTGATCGCCTCTGGTCTTCCCACATCGCACCATCAAATACATCTCTCATAAACACCCTCACAAGTGGTGGAGGTGCTGACGATTCCCAACCTCTCGGTTCCTGTGCTACCGCGATCGGCCCTGGAGCTTCGCAGCGGACGTTCAAGGCACAACGCAATGCCGGACGAGGCGGGCAATGCCAACGGACAACGACCACCCGCTGCACCGCCCATCAAGAACCGCCAGCGAGATCCACCAGTTTTCAATGGAGCACCAGAGGCCGATGTGAACGACTGGCTAAGAAGTTACGATCGGGCTAGTCTACATAACAGGTGGGACGATACTCTCAAGCTCGCGAATGTGGTTTTCTTCTTGAAGGATACCGCACTCCAATGGTTTGATAATCACGAAGAAGAGATAAATTCCTGGGACGGATTCCAATTGGCTTTCGCGGAAGTATTTGGCAAACCCGAACGCCGCAAACAGCAGGCGAAAGATAAACTTGCCCGAAGGTACCAAACTACAACCGAGTCCTCCACGTCCTACATTGAGGACGTCCTTCGCCTGTGTCGGCGCGTCGACACTAACATGACCGAAGAAGACAAAATCCGGCATTTGTTCAAAGGGCTATCACACGAGCTATTCTCAATCGTAGCTCTGAAATACCCTCCAACTGTTCAGCACCTCATTACAGAGTGCAAGAAGTACGAGGAGTTGCAGAGCGCCCGCATAACAAAGGAACCCTTCGAACGCCTGCCCGAAGTATCCCTACAGACCACGACGGCGTCCGACCTCCCACAATTAATTCGGCAAATCATCCGCCAAGAACTGCTGGCGTACTTCGGCACACCACGATCATCAGATGTCACCCCAAACCAACGGAACGACAACGAAACTATACAGAAGGTAGTACAGGACGAAGTACGAGCTGCTCTCCAACCGCTCGCTCCGCCTACCCCTACGTACGTGCCAGCACCACCAGCACCCACACCCTGCTGCCCAATGCTGTACGACACGCAACCCCGCTACCAGACGTCCTTCCTACACCACCCCCAACCCCCCCCCCCCCCCCGACAAATTTATGGACAACAAGGACGCACCGACATTTGGAGAACAGAAGACCAGCGCCCGGTATGCTTCTATTGCCATACAGCTGGTCACATCGCCCGTTACTGCCGTCGACGAATTGAAAATAACGCCTATTATCATGCACCTGGCAATCCGTCTCCCTATTCGAGAGATTTTGACGACAGCCGCTCCTCCGACGCACGCCGCTCTGCAAATGATTCACAAACACCTCAAGACCACCGTGGCCGATCACCCTCGACGTACCCCAGACGTCGCCGATCAGTGTCACCCTTCAACCACGCAGCCGCAGCGTCGACGCCGTCGTCAAACTAAGGAGGGCAGCCTGTGTTGCCACCGGAGGTCAGGCTGCACTACCACAAGTCGCCGAAAATCCTCCTTTCATTGGACCGACGACACTCAACGTTCATATTGCAGGACAAACATTCGTCGCCTTGGTTGACACAGGAGCCGCCAAATCATGCATATCAGACAATGTCTGCCGCCGCTTACGTAAGGTAATTACTCCAGCCAACGGACACCTATTGCGCATGAGTAACGGCGAATTGGTGCAACCTCTCGGATGTGCATCAGTGTCCATTCTCATTGCAGACATATCCTATATTGTCGTATTCCTCGTCATTTCTAACTGTGTCGCTGACGTTATTTTAGGCTGGGATTTCCTGACGTCCACAGACGCCTTCATCAACTGTGCTAGAGGCGAACTAGAGCTGAGCTGCATCGACCCCGTCACTGATCACTCCAATTCGACAAACATGAAACTTCGCACAAACGACGACCTTCTTTGGCCACCACTATCTGCCGTTGCCGTAGCGCTCACAGCCGACCCGTCGTTTATAGGCACCTCTGGACTAGTGGAACCTGTTGAATCACTATTTGCGAAGAAAAGTATTGTCGTCCCATACTCCATCGTGTCCCTAGTAGAAGGCAGTGTTTGTCTTTGCCTCACCAACGCATCTACGGAGTCGCAAATACTTCCCCGGAACACTCGTGTCGCCAATATGACCATGTATGAGTAACACCACATCGCAACTCTTTCGGAACATTTGTCCCCTCCCACTTGTCTACCCGCTTCTGCACGCGATATGAGTGACAACTTTACAAGAATGGTAGACGCTAATTTGCCTCTCGAGGACCAACATCGTTTAGTCACTCTGCTTAAAGCTTATTCTGATTTATTTGACTTCAGCAGTCAAGCCCTTGCCCAAACACCCCTTGTCTATCATCACATCGACACTGGAGAGGCACGCCGACTGAAAAGCAGACCATACCGAATTTCACCCACAGAGCGCAAAGTTATCCAACAGCACGTCACCCAAATGTTGGAGAAGAAAGTCATCCAGCCTTCCTTTAGCCCTTGGTCTTCACCCGTCGTCCTCGTGAAAAAGAAGGATGGGTCCTGGCGCTTCTGTGTAGACTACCGCCGTCTGAATAAAGTAACCAGGAAAGATGTCTACCCGCTGCCCAGGATCGACGACACCCTAGACGCCCTCCAAGGGTCATCCTTCTTTTCATCGATGGATCTGCGGACTGGCTACTGGCAAATACCAGTCGCTGATGCTGACAGACCTAAAACAGCGTTCGTCACACCTGACGGCCTCTACCAATTCAACGTAATGCCGTTTGGTCTGTGCAATGCCCCAGCGACCTTCGAAAGGATGATGGATACATTGCTCCGCGGCCTCACCTGGGATATATGTCTATGCTACCTCGACGACGTCGTCGTTTTCTCAACCACGCTTGATCAACATTTACATCGGCTGAGGCAAGTTCTTGGTTGTTTTCGCTCCGCACACTTACAATTAAACTCGAAGAAATGTACGTTCGCTGCTCGACAACTGAAAGTACTTGGCCATCTAGTCAGTGCCAATGGCATCAGCCCGGACCCCGACAAACTTAGAGCCGTCTCTGAATTTCCTGTTCCGCAAGTTCAAAAAGACGTCCGTGCTTTTCTTGGACTATGCACATACTTCCGAAAGTTCATCCCTGGCTTTGCACACGTCGCTGAACCTCTCAATCAACTCCTTCGCAATAACGCCGCATTCAAATGGGGCCCACTTCAACGCTAATCTTCTGAGTCCCTTAAATCGGCCTTGACGAACAGTCCCATTCTTGGACACTTTACTGAAGGAGCCGAAACCGAAATACGTACAGATGCTAGTGGACATGGTATCGGTGCCGTCTTGGCTCAAAACTTTCCAAACAGTCAACGTGTTATCGCCTACGCGAGTCGCACTCTTACCCAATGTGAACGGAATTACACTATAACTGAACGCGAATGCTTGGCTGTTGTATGGGCTGTGTCAAAATGTCGCCCCTATATCTACGGCATTCACTTCCATATAGTGACCGACCACCACGCACTCTGCTGGCTCGCCAGTCTGAAAGACCCCTCAGGACGCCTTGGGCGATGGTCCCTCAAACTGCAAGATTATAGCTTCACCGTCCTCTAAAAATCTGGAAAAAAACACCTCGTTGCCGATGGTTTGCCTCGATGCCCTCTACCGCTCGTCGCTCCTCATCAAGACACAAAAAACGTGCTCACGAGAGCACCTCTGACACCAGTTGACATTTCTACAGCTCAGGCGTCTGATCCGTACCTAAAACCGATAATTGATTACCTTCTTGGAGTAACCCCACACGTCTCACAGAGCACAACACGCTCAGCGCGGTTGTTCGCCCTTCACAACGTCACCCTATTCAGACGAAATTACGAACCGGAAGGACGTTCTTGGCTTCTTGTCATTCCACGAGAGCTACAAAAAGATGTTATTCGTGCAAATCATGACGACCCAACGGCCGGACATCTAGGCTTCTCCAAAACGTACTTTCGAATCCGAACCAGCTACTTCTGGACCGGAATGTACCGTGCCATCAACAAATATGTCCGTTCTTGTCACCAGTGCCAAACCAGGAAGAGTCCAACGACAAAACCATCGGGTACACTGCACTCCATCTCCCCACCACATCATCCCTTTCAGAAAGTCGGAATTGATTTCTTGGGCCCATTTCCCATCTCCACTAATAACAACCGGTGGATCATCGTAGCTATTGACTACATGACCCGCTATGCAGAAACCAAATCTGTTCCTGAGGCTATCGCAAGAGAAGTTGCGAACTTTTTCCTCACCTCCATACTACTACGCCATGGCGCTCCGCAGTCCATTACCAGCGACGGTGGCACCCCCTTCATTGCAAAACTTCTGAACGAGGTCCTCAGGCTCGTCAGTACGATTCATCATGTGACAAGCGCTTATCATCCGCAGGCTAACGGCCTCACCGAGCGGCTGAATCACACACTAGCTAACATGATGTCCATGTACATTGCCGACAACCACACCAACTGGGATGCAATCCTTCCTTACGTCACCTACGCCTACAATACCGCACGTGAAACAACTACAGGATTTTCCCCCTACTATCTCCTCTACGCTCACGACCCTCTCACTTCTCTCGACACTGTTTTGCCATATGTTCACACACCTCTGGACCCCTTCGCCTCTGAGATCATTTGTCGAGCCGAAGACGCCCGTCGACTCGCCCGGCTACAAACTCTGCAATCGCAACAACTACAACAACTTCGTCACGCGGACACCCACATACCAGTGTCTTATAATATTGGCGACCTTGTTTTACTCGAGACACCAATTCGCCAGACTGGAAAATGTGAAAAACTCCTACCTAAATTCACCGGTCCATATCGCATCATACGTCGTCTTTCTTACATAAACTACGAGCTGGTTCCAATATCTCCGCCCCGAGACCACCGCTCCAGACCACAAGACATCGTACACGTCTCCCGCATCAAGCCTTACTCGCCCCAACCCTAACGACTCTACAGTACCGGATGACCGGCACTACCACCACCGGGGGGAACTGTTACGAAGACGACGACGCACATCTTTGGGCAATAGGGGCGCGCGCTGCATGCTTGGACACACGAGCTGGCAGCGATTCGGCTGTTCCGCTTTTGATCGCCTCTGGTCTTCCCACATCGCACCATCAAATACATCTCTCATAAACACCCTCACAATATATATATATATAACGAAGTGAAAAACTCACGGTGGAAAACAACAAACAGCGGAAGTTTAATCGACAGTTTCGCCGAGAGACTCGGCTTCGTCAGGAGTTGACATATATATACATATATATATATATATATATATATATATATATATATATATATATATATATATATATATATATATATATATATATATATATATATATATATATATATATTGACCTAAGGCTGCTCAGGAAGTTTTTCTCAGGATGTATGTATGAAATGGTAGTACTTTTTCTTCGTGAGTAGTATTAGTTTCCTCCTTTAGAAGTGTTTCTCTTTTTCCCTTCATAAACTTTGTTTCTCCTTATGTCTGGACGCAGCCGATTCTACGAGCTGATAGAACTAGAGAAACAGCATCAAGAGGTGCAATTCATTGGGAATTTTGTGTACATCATTGGTTCAGCGATGGTAGAACACGTACAGAAAGATGACGAACGCCATGATGTTGCTCTTTTGACGCTCTTTAATTGCGCGGTTCCAGCCGCTCGTAGTGTCAGCTGCGTGTGTCCTGTGAAGGGCGGATAGTGAAAGAAATAATGGTTCGGGCTTTCTTTAGCACGAACATATTAGACAATTATTCTGTTGCAAGATTGAATCATCAGAAGAAGGTCCACCCCATAATTCTCTGGAGCAAAAAGCATATCTCTGTTATAAAAGCGCGCGATATTTTTTTTGTCTACACTCGCATTGGGATGTTATGAACCAATCACTCCAACGCGGACATGTGCAAATGACTCATAAAAAAAAAGAAATTTAGTTCTGAGTATCGGGGTCAAAAGTTGTTGGAGTAGAGTAGCAATAACTAAATTTCAAAGTAATTCAGTAAACTATTCTAAAAAAAGTAGCAAATTACTTTCCAAGTAGCTTTAGCAGTAGGCTCCTCCTCTGTGTGCCTTTGTGTTTGGTCTTTTTTTAAGTTTTGTCTGATGATGTACAAAGTGGTTTTGACATTTAGGCGTACACTGGATGTCTGTCGTTTCTACCTTAAGGTTTCACCCTGCATGAGCTTGGTTTTGCATACATTGCACTTATCTTTTTTGCTCCTTTATTTTTAAGTTAATGCTTGGAAAACGTGCATATCCTGAGTTCTGGCAAGCACTATCAACTGAATGGATCACCCGTCTCTCCCATGCGGCTACCGGCTTCTTTCCTCTGGTTACCCTCCTTTCCTTCCTAGACTATCCTCCCTTCTCGCAGAAATCCTTTCCTTCCTACAGAAATAACTGAAACTTTAACTCAAGCAACAAAAATAGAAAAAGAAGAAACAATAACACGCGATTCTTCACGGACGGCACAAAAACTATGAAAATGACGTCTATTGCATAGCTCGAAATCGAAGAGCACCTTGCGCTCGAGCTACATAGCGAACGCTGTTTTTGTTGCCTTCTTTGGGTGAGACTGAACGTGCGTATTTGGCGAGAGATGTCCACGGGAAGGGACAAGCCCTTTCTTACAAATGCGCGCAAGTTGTCTCTGGGAGGTCGTAAAAAACAGTCACAGTCTCCCAGCTAATCCCGCGGTTACTCCGCCCAACTTGAAACGCACACTTCCAGACGCACCTTTGCGTTAAGTGCCCGATTACAACCGTCGTTCGGGCCCTCAAAAAATTGCTTTCTTTCTGAATTAGTTTTGCTCGAGGCCTGACCCCTCTTTTGCGAATATCAGGTGATTTCCCTTTTTGATTAGTGTGTGCGAAAATATCCGTTGATAATAAAAAAACAAAAATATTTCAAAAGTAATTTGTAACTTGAGTATAAATTTCTTGGAAAATGTAGTTAAAGCAAACTACTAATTATCGAAATATACATGTAATTCAAAGATATTGATTACAAAAAAGTAGCTGAACTAAAGTAACTTGAATAACGTACAAATCTGCTACTCCATATATAACAACGAGCATTTGACTGCAAATTTATATTATATGATCAATGGAATTGTCATCTCGACTTTGGCTTGTAGCTACCACTGTGTAGCATGTGACCAGGAACGAGCCAATGGCACGGCAGCCTTCTCCTGTGTGGGCGGAGATTTTCTTTACGTGGGCGGGGTCTCTCTCGCATATCTTATATTGCCATCACACCTTAGAGCCCCAAATACGTTGTTTCCAGGGTAGAGCGACTACAACGGGTAAAACGAGTGCAACAGCGATCATGTGAACAATATTTTCGTTTCCAGTGGTTCCCCCGCAAGCTCGGACTGCTGTGGCGGAAACCGAAACCGATGTCATTTTCAACATAAGTGAGTTTCGACGATGTTAGCCTTCTTTCAAGCTCAATATTTTCACTGCTCGGCGAATAAAAGCTTGGGTACACTCTAAAAAACGCCCGTGCGTCGACTTTCCTGCACATAGCGATCGGAAAGCCAACCACCGCAAGGTACGGAGACAGCTCAGCGAATGGCGATGCCGAAGCGTATGTTTAGACCAAAAAACGCAGTCTAAGTTGGGACATTAAGCGATGCAAGCGTGACGTTTGGCATTCCTTAATGTCACAAAGAATTCTGCATTTTTGGTCTAAACATGTGTTTTGGCATCGCCATTCACTGAGCTGCCTCCGTAAGTTGCGGTGAGCGGCTTTCCGAGTATTGTAAGGGAAATTGGACGCACGGGCGTTTTTTAGAGAGTACGCATATGTTTAAAAGAAACTTGAAGCGGTTGTGCGTATGATAGGAAAAACTTTTTTTTTTTACATTGTTATCAATAATAACAGAAAAGGGCAATCAGTTTGGCAATATTACAACAAAAAATCAGTAAAGCAATCGTACGATCAGGCAGTAATACAAAAAAAAACAATTAGTTCCGGACTCTCTTTTTGTAATGTCATTCAATCCTCTAATTACTATTTATATACCTGATGGTATTTGTCACTCGAGAGATGAAAAAAAAAAAACACGTGTGTTTGTGTTTTTTTCGGTTGATAGGAAGGAGGTGAAAGGTGTAATTAGCTACTTGACCAACTTCGTTCCAGTTAACTTTGAATTATTTTATATTATTCATGCGGCAGCCTTAATTGTCTCATGGAGCGCAGCCGGCGTTGTCTGTGACCGCGAAAAAACAGCTCCTAACTTCCCTCCCAAACGGTGGTTAAGATGGCTGCGACGCGTGTTCCAAGGACGCCACCCCGGTCCTACAGAGAAGCCCGTAAAAGGGAGAACGTGACGCAAGGCGCTGAATTCCATCCCCTACGAAAAAAAAAAAGCAGCTTGAAATGAGTTTGGTAGTCGTGCGGAATATCAAGGCGTGGAATGGAACAAAAAGAGTCCGCATGCCTAGAAGCCGGAATATAGTTCAGACCCATCTAGTCCGTAAACCAAGCCGGACCAAACCAGTCCGTAAAGCAAGCCGGACCTAACCAGCCCGGACCTGACCAGTCCGTAAACCAAAGCGGACCTGACTAGTCTGTAAACCACACCAAGCTTGGTCAGTTCAGAATTTGAGTGGATCTGGTTGACAGCAGATCCGTCGCATTCCGAAAACTGAACCAGAATGGTTGGGAAGGCTGGGATAGGTTTGTGAGAAAACAACCTAAAACTGCACCACAATCAAAAGATGTGAAAATCGATCTATGTTCTTATTTTTAAATACACTACAGCAACAAAATTACGAGCATGATGTTATTACCAAATCGGCAATATTTGTACAATAAATGCTCATGCATAATGTTTGTGAAAATCACTGGCACGTAACAATTCGTTTACCTTTCAACCCGTAGTGTGGCGTTCAGTTTGTCTTTGAAGAAGTGTGAAACATTTAAAAATAAATAAAATTTGGTCAGGATATCTTGTGTATGCACGAAACTGATGATAACAGGCCAGCGTAAAATGTTACACTTCATTTATTCAAACAAAAAGCTGTACACACTATTATTCAAACAAAAAATAGAATTCTGTAATTTGGTGCACTTTATGACAAAAGTCGTTCCACGAGGTTTGCGAGATAATATAAAACAATTATAAAACACCAAAATAGCACAAATAAAAGATGTTCATCGAAAATCATAAATAGGTCTAGATACTACGTGAAACAGTGGCACAAAATAACAGACCGCCCAAGCCAATTCCTCAGGATATTGTGAAACTAAATAAACAATCGCTTGAAACAATTTAATATTAGAATGATGCATAGATTACTGAGAAAAAAATCGTACTGAATAAAACAATACATCTTTATGTGATGATGTACACAGGGCAAGGAAAATAAAATAAAAATAGTACATACATCGCATAACCAATGCATCAGCAATTAAAGCCTTAAAAGGGTATTGAACCGGAATCTGTACTTTGCAAAAAGGCAGTAGGAGGATTTAACGGGAAGCTAGAAACCCCACCCTATTGGAAAAACCACCATGAAAATCAAACTGGCCAAGCTGGTAACTAAGGGGGTCAATCTGGTCAATGTGTAGTCAAACTGGTTTAACTGGAAATCAAGTTGGTTTAAGCTGGGCAAGCTAGAATTTAAGCTTATCAGTCTGGTTTAAGTAAAAACCAAAATTGTCTAACTAGAATCTGGTTTTAGATTCAATCTGGTGTAGCTGGGAGACAGTCTGATCCTAACTGGTCAATCTGGTTTTTCATGTAGCCAATGTGGTCAAGCTGGGAGACATGCTGGTCATGTTGGGAAACAATCTGATGAATCTGGTCAAACTGGTTTTTCATTGAGCCAATGTGATCAAGCTGGGAGACAAGCTGGTCATGCTGGGAAACAAGCTGGTGAATCTGGTCGAACTAATAATCGTGGTGATCAAGCTGGTCTTGCTGGGAGCGCCCACGCCAAGGTCGGCTAGAGATAACCGAACTGGCATTGCTGGGAGCGCGCGCGCCAAGGTCGGCTTAAGCTGGAACAAGGCCGCGTCCTGCTCTTTGTCCTCTCGTTCTCGGAAGACGACCAGGTGCGTCAGGCGCGCTGAAAGCTACCTTTGTGTCTGAGAAAAGAGAGAGAGAGAGAGCGGTAGAAACGGAGAATTTGAGACGCGTTTGGCTATCTTAGGCAGATTTTCGAAGGGACGGCTGTGTGTGCGTTGTTTGGAGACTACTGGAACGACGGTGCAAGCGAAGCGGGTTTTGAGGAGATAGCGAGCGGCAGTCCGTTCAGTGCGGGAAGATGTCGGACGTCCCGACTGAGGCGTCGCTTCGTGTCTTCGAACGTGTGTGTGCTCGTGAATGACGGTGGTGCCGAGGAGTATCGCCAATGCCATCCAAGCTACACGGATTTCCTCGCCTCTGCCGACCACGCAAGAAACCGCTTCACCCCCATCACTGGCGGGACCCGGGTTCGCTTCTCTCATCCGTGTGGTATTTGCTTTTGGTATTGCCTGTTTTTGGCGTGTGTCTAGTATGTTTCGTGTTGAAAGATAAGCAATCTGGTTTTATAAACATTGTTTGCTTTGCACCGAGAATCACTATCTGTGCGTCGGTTACTACTGTGTCAGCGCCAAGGATATCTAGCATCTGAGCTATGTGAGGCGGCCGAAAGTACGAAAATAATAAATTCAATGCCGAGTTGGCTTTTCTGAAGAGCTGGGCTTGTTTATCCTGTGTATTAATTTAAACAGCTTAAACTGGTTCGGAAGTCCACCAACATGACCAGTTTAACCACATTGACCACCATGCCAAGCTGGGCATGCTGGGGCAATAACCCAGCTTGAAGCTGGGACCAGATCAACCACCATGACAAGCATGCCAAACTGAGCATGTTGGGGCAGTAACCCAGCTTGAAGCTGGGACCAGATCTACCAACATGACCAGTATAACCACACCAACCAGCATGACCAGTATGACCAGATCAACCAGCGGGACCACCATGCCAAGTTGGGCATGTTGGGGCAATAACCCAGCTTGATGCTGGGACCAGCTTAAGCTGGTTTTTTCAATAGGACAGGACATCAATTTTGTAACAATGTCTCGAATGGAGAGCTCTTTTTTTTTTAATCATGCAAATGAGCCAAGCTGCCAGGCTGTCTTACGTCACGCTGCCGGTCAGACGTCAAATTATGGGGCTTCCTTCGAAGCTTGCCAGAAGAGGAGTAGAAGGCCGAGGAGCCCGATAACCTGACGTCAGACGTCCTGGCAACTTCGCTGCATCGCGTCTTTCATTTCCTAAAATACAGTCGCCCGTTCAGGATATCCCCCCGTTACAACCCCAACCCTGCCCTTTTTGGCATACAGATCTCAGTTCAGTATCTCTAAGAGGCATCATTAATAGCATCCTCGATCACCCGCACCAGTGCGCACCGGGGCAGCGAGGTTCGCCCCATCGTCTTCGATCAAGTGCGCCGGTGCGCACCGGACGTCCTCGATCAACGGAGCGCACCCTCCCGGTGCAGCTTTTCGTTGCCCCATCGCGCACCGAGAAAATCGACGGTGCGCCGGGGTGCAGTCCCATCAGGCATTGCGGCCAGGAGCGGGAATCGAGGAGATGGCGGGAATAGCAGACGCGCAGTCTGTCGAGGTGCCGACCTTGCGAAAACGAACACGCCTCGCATCTGCGCTCGATGAATTCCTCAGCATTTCTCAGAGCGAGACGACGAGCTTCTTATCATCGCCGTGGTTACCGGCGATTGCTGCGGTGCTAAGGAGCGCCAGAAAGGTATGAACTTCGTGGAAAGCGTTGCGAAATGTTTCGATGATACCGAGGTACGGCCATTATGTGGTGGTTCTCTTTCTCGAACCAAATATGATGCATATACCTAAGAAATTGTCACCCGCTTCGTGACCCCATCGACAATCACGTCCAAGATGTTCATTCGTGTGGGACCGTCAAATCCGCGAGTAAAAAAACAGGAATTGACAGCAGACCGGCACCGCGCGCGGACCAAGGCAAGAAAAAACGAACAAAATGCTATGTGACGCATGGTGGAGCTCGCCGCGGTGCAGTTTTTCTTCGATTCGCACCGACTTCGTGCTGCACGACCGAGGGGCGCTGTGCACTGCCCAGGTTTCAGGGCGATTCCGGTGCTATAGTTGATCGAAGATGCTATTTAAAAAAAAAGTGAAAGCCGTTTTCAACTCCCTGTAACACCGAATCGGAGCGCAGCTCTTGAGGAGGAGGAGGGAAGGGTACTCAGGGGAGGGTATACCCCTCTTTCTCCTCCTCCTCCTCCCCTCATTCTTCAATCTCCTCTGGTGGGAGGGGGGTCACGTGACCTGAGGGGTCATGTGACCCCCCAGGGGGGAGGTCACGTGACCCCCTCCCCCCGAGGTCACGTGACACCCGGGGGGGGGGGGAGGGGGGGGGGGGCTCGCGCGGTGCATTATGAGACATTTCCCATAATGCAACGCGCGGTTACGCCGCTCAAGCCGGAAACGGGCGCCTAAGAGCTGCGCTCTAAAAGGCAGATATGCGGATAATTCTTCACAGTTCATACCAGATCAGTGTCAGAGGACTTATTTTTGTAAATCTGGGCCCTGTCGTCCTTCCTGTTAACGTTTATTAAATACGTCTACATTAACTCCTTTACTTTTTCTTTTGGTGCAAGCGCTTTTTTCGGTTTCTTGTTGGTTCCCACCTTTTCATTTTCCTCCTGGCCGCCCCCCCCCCCCCCCCCCCCCTTTTCTCCTTTTTCACCCTGGAGGCGTCATTCTCTGTGTAACAGCCAAAGTCGATGGCAAACCGGAGAAATTCACGTTACTTTCCCCGTGGTTCAGATCAGAGGCTTAACATAGAAATTCTGAGCCTTGTGCTGTCAGTTTATCGCACATTTTGATGAATAACTCGGGAATAAAGCTATTTGTAAATGGAAACATCACCCACCTGTCATAGCGTCTATTGTTTAAGGGGTTAGGGGTGTCTTCCCCACTGTCCCCTCATTCAGGAGGCTCGCACAAGCCTGCCCGGACACGCTCCGGTCAAAAAGAGCTGCAGGCGCCCATAGTGACAGGCGGACCAGTCTCACGAAGCGGCCAGGGGTGGAGGCATGGCCCACGGCGTAGTCTAGGGCCGCCTCCAGCATTTTAATACCGTGTCCCAGATAAATCTGCAGTGAGTAACAACATCAATTAAATGCAAAAAAGTGGTGAAATACAAACACGAATGGGCTCTCTACTTTCTTTTGGAGTTACGTTACAGATTTGTTTCACCAAAAGAGTAAATTATTTAAATAAAAATTAAATATACTAATACACAGAGACTTATGCTATGGAATATTCATCAAGAAAGGCTTTTTGAGTAATATGCACGAAGAAACTTTTTTTTACTGTTGATTTTACATTGTAGTCACAGCCCGAATTATGTCATGGGATGGCAAATTGGTTTCATGTGTTTTCAGCATATTAGAGTCAACGTCTACAGGACCAGATAATTGTTTTTGAATTCAAAGTCTCAAAGTACAGAAATATTACACTGCATTAACATGATGCATACTAATCCATACAGTCATAAACAGCTGAGCAACAAGCATAAAAAATAGAAAAAAATGTTGGCATAATTTTATGACAAGGCATGAGGAATACAACATGGATGAGAAGGTAGTATTACTGTAACTCAGCATTTTCCTTTTCTGTCTCCTGAAGTAGGCTTCAATGCAGTTCGCCCGTGCCTTCTTTGCTAGCTAGCACCTACCGGTGCATGGCACTACCTTGATGATATCTGGGTATGTAGCACTGGTACTGGCCAAGTGTCTTCACAATATAATTCTTCTAGCTTAGTATTAAACATGGAGTTTAAATATAAGCAGTAGCGTTTCAAGAGCATTTATTGAAGACATTAATTTCTTTTACACCCATAGACTCTCTCTTTTAAAAACATTTTGCAATAATATAGGGGCGAATTAGATAAGAGAGAAGTAAATTATAAACGCGCTGTTCTTCCTAAGTGTACATTGTCAAAATGCAGCACTATACTTCGTCTAACCCTACCATTGACTAAAGGAAGAAGCTATGAACCGCCAGATCCAATCACGAGCCACTTAGACATTGTGTGGTATTTCGCTTCGAAGCACGTATCGGTGCCCGCGTCTCGGATCACTGATGGGAATGGGCCGACAGTGGTTTGGATCGAGCAATGAGTGACTCAACAATTTTACATTGCGAAGAAAGCCATGACTTACTGGCTCATTGCAGTGTCGAACCTATAAAAATGACGCAGCGTTTTTTTTATTCGGAGCATTATTCGTCCAAACCTAACCAATGCTAAGCGTGTCATAGTTTAGCGTTGAACGTGATTGAACCTGGCGGCTCGTGGCTTTGGCCTTTAGTCCACCGTAGGATGAGACGAAGTATACCATCTCGCTGTCGTCTGCATGTTCCTTCTCGAAGCTAGTTCAACTCATCTCATGGTGGGGTCACCGCTCTCTCTCATTCACTGCTCGGTTGTTTCTAGACATGCCCAAAATTGAACATATTCAAAATTGGACATGGCGGAGTCAAGAATGTTAAACTTGTAAACGCACTACGTAGTCATACGAACATGCTTCATAGAATTACCATGGGCTTTTACTTGTAGCCTTTTTAAACATTCATCATTGATTCCTTGTATTGACACAATCCCCCCAACTGCGCAGCTGCTTTTGTCACGGTACCATCAGCACTGGTTGGCCGAAAGCCTTAGCCGGGGGGGGGGGGGGGGGGGGGGGGGTTGGAGCGGGGTAGGGTTTTTACCCGAAATTTCCAGTTTAGCTGACATCTCCTCTCCACTTCCTCACTCAATCCAACTTAACGGCGCCTCCCCCCCTCCCCCCCCCCCCCTTCGAAAAAGAATCCTCGCTACAATACTGATACTGAGCTGCAGGAATCGCAAGTTGACTCACTGTATGCATTTTGAGATCACTATGCTAATGAAAAACAAGGTGACCAAGATTTTTCTCCTATTCTTTCGCCATCCAGCCTTAAATGATGACCGAAAGCATAGACCAGAAACTTAATATATTCACAGTTTACATATTTTACTGATAATTAGGTTTACAGAATATGGTCTTATTGGACACCCTAAGAGTAGAAACCACGATGTGAAGTTGTACCCTGTAGATACAATTTTCAGTAGACCACAATAAAAAAATATAAGATCCAGAAAAACGTAATTGTGCATAACAGCATTAGCATGACACAAGGGCCAACAAAAAGGGGAGGTGGCTGTGACGGGGTGGCAGTTTTTTACATAACCAAGAAGGCATACACAAGGTATAGGAAATGTATGCACATTCTTATAAGAGAGCCCCTGCATGCGCGAGCATAAGAGCTAAAACAATGGACCAACCATGACCATATCAAGGAGGCACTACCGTACTTATTCTCTGTTTGTAGCATCTGCTATAAAGCCGGTTACATTGAAAACCTGCTATCTGATGAAACAGGCTAAGTTGTCTGGCTGTTGCCCCCATCTTCTCGTTGCTGCGCTCCCCTCTACATGACTCCGTTACCTCTCCCACCAGCTGCATAGCATTTGTTACTTGACGGGCATGACCCTGAATTAGCCTTGGAAGGTAATCGGGCCTTTGCGGTACCTCGTGCATCTTTCAATGCTCCTTTGCAAGTGTGCCTGTCTCCCGTGTGAAGACGGAAAGATTGATGTCTTTTGAATATCTTCTTATTCACAAATTCGCTTTTCTAAAAAAGATACATTGCGTAATGGAAAGAGGTATAGATAATACATGTTTAGACAGCATGAGTTTAGTCTTCCATAGCATGCATGGCGTCACTGGTTCACATTTTAAATATTCACCCAGCACTTATACAGTACAACTGCTAGGGAGCGGCTGATGCGGCTCGTCAACTACTTCGGTCTGTGGCACTCTTGTTTACTATACTCCATTTAGTTACTGCACTCAGAGTAAGTGTAAAGGAGCGCGAACTCAGCATTCCCAGCACCTGCAAGAATGTATATAGGACATACACTTTGTGGTTAACAAGCCATACACCATGCAGACAAGGTGCTTCATCTGTGTCGAAGGGTTCCAAAAATACATCGATGCGCTTGCACTAGCAGAGTTGAATCGTTCGGTATAAAAAGCAAACCAACAAAACTATTAGACGTACGGTAAAAAAAGGTTAAAGTGTCTGCAGCAATCTGTGAATTTGACTTGGAATGTTTGGAGAAATGAGTTCAATTTACTGGAAATTAGAAATTATATTTTCTCTGCAAGAATTTCTGTTCTGCAGAAATTCTTGCCGGACGCTGCACAGGAGGTTGGCATTGCCACCACAAGCCGGGATCAGTCGAACAGATTCGAGATGGAGCACGCGATCCGAATGAAGTCGCACCGCCTCCAGATCCCAGTTTAATATGACTCCTCCCTCGGGATCGGCGGGTGCCTTCCCCTCATTCACCTTTTCCGGAATCCCCTTTCCGCATATTCGGATCTCGAAGCACATGTTTTCGCAATCGCGGGGCTAACACCACCTGCTGAACGCACGTGCGAAGTTAATCATCATGTGAAAGTTGCGTGAAGCTAACCGATGTGCATCAGCGAAGCCCACTTGCCCCTTCATCGGAACACCCGTGAAGGGTGTCTAAGTGCGTCTCGATTTTCGGCCTCTTCTGCGGAGGTTCGAAAAGGCAGTCGAATTCATACGGGGCATGCAAGCAATCCTCGTCGTCGCTGCTACTCGATTCGTTGTTGCGGGAGGAGCTGCTCGAGCTACTTTACGACGAACTGTCATCAAGCAACAGCAGCAGTGAAGCGGGCGGCACTTCGCAAGGGGCCATTGCGAATTCTTTCGAAGCAAGATCAGCGAGATGTCCGGCGAGGAAGGAAGTCACGTGTGCGCGTCGAGGGCTGTCCAGGCTGGCTTCCGGTCGAAGCCGCCGAAAAAGTCGGACCGCCTTTTTTCGGATCCGGATCGAGATCTCGAGTGGGAGGTGATCCAAAACGACGTGTGGAACACGTCCGTCTCGATCCGGAGCCCCCTGTGAAATAGGCGCGCTTCAGGAAAGTCGATCCCGACGCGCTCAACAACGGCCGTGGAGTCTGTCATGAGGCTCTTGCCGTAGCAGAATGAAATATAAAAAAAAATATAATAATAATAAACGCTTTCTTTTTTGTGGCGTTTCTTTATCTTTTTTAATTTTATTTTAATTTTTTTTTTTTTTGTTGATGGTTTGAGTCTGCATCTTTTGACCTGGCTTGTTTCCTGTTCTGCGTTAAGTTGCTTCCGCTTCAACTTTGCAATCGCTCAACTTTTCGTTAGGGTGTGGTGATTTCGATTCCCGTAATAAAAAAAAAATTCAAGAGAAGTACTGAAAAATGTATTTTAGATAATTAGTACAATATACTGAAAAATGTAAGATATAATAAATACATTCGAAGAACTGTATTTCATAAGATACAAACTTACGACCAAAGGTATTTGAAGTACAGTATCTTGAACAGAGTATTTTGAGATGAGCGCAAGTCTGAGTCTTAACGTGGCGCACTGTAAAGTAGCAAACGCAAGCCCGATGCGTTTCTTTTATCCTTTCGTGTTCCGCGTTGCGTATTCGCGTCGTCGCCGTGCGCCAATCCAAGATAAGGTTTGGTCTCCCTCGCAAGCGCAGTGGTGAACACTCAACTGTAACGCAAAAGCGCAGGGCTTACGTTTACTCGACTAAACCTGACTGGACGCCCAATTTAAGGGCGATTTTTTTTAGGGCGCGTGCTCAGACCGAGTTTACATTAATAGCCTGCTAAGATCGGCAATCTTGATGGTGCGGAATGCACCTTGCGAAGGAACTGCGGAAACTCCAACGAGCTTGAGTAAACTTAGAGCGGTAAACCAGCGGCCAAAAATGGCACCCCCCCCGGTTGCCGCCATCTTGACCGTTTGCCACATTAGTGTTCAGGTGACTTTAAGATGGCTGCGTCCATTGGTGCGTCAGAGCAGAATTGCCACATTACGGTAAGCAGGGCCGCGCTCCAAGATTTACTTGATCTCACTCTAAGGTAAAGGCTCTAAACCTTGGCGTTCGAAAACCTTCCCGCGTCCAGTTGCTCTATCATTCTTGTCACGTGACATGACCCACCGGAGTAACGCGGATCCATTCGAGTAAGATTAGAACGCATCCCTAGAGAGCCCCTCTGCTTACCCTGATCTGGCCAATCTGATCTGGCCCACCTCTGGGCGCAGCCATTTGGACGTCACGTGATCACTAATGTGGGAAACGGGCAAGATGACAGCAACCGGGGGGGGGGGGTGCCATTTCTGCTGAAGGCCATGGGTTGCGGTTGACCGCTCTAAAGCCCGGTTCACACAGTTGCGTTTGACTGCGTTTGACTGCATTGCGGCAGCGAGACACCAGGACATCCCTGCTGCTTATATCGCGTGCCAAGAAGAGTCCTTGAATTGGATTCCACGCTTCGTACGAAGCACAGATGTGCCGGTGACTCGCTTTCGGTTCTCGTCGCAACGCAGTCAAACGCACTGAAACGCAAGTGTCTGAACCGGCCTTTAGGCATACTCAAGCTCGTTGGGAAACTCGCCATTAGCACGCGCTCTGCAACCGCGCGCACAATAATGGCCGCATGTGAATACTCCTTATTGTCCAATAGACCGATCTCAATAGGCAGTTTTACTACGCCACCGCTGCCGCAGTGCATGGAGGGAACTTTAGTCTCTCTGCACGTGCGACAACATTGCTAGAGCTCTGTGCGAGTAGACCACGAGACGGCCCGAGCCCTCTTGTGCACTGTCATCTGCCGCCTGTGAACTAAACTTATGGCGACGTTACGCATGCCGCTGAACGTTTAGTGAGATCGGTCAATTAGTTCCCGTTTGAAGCCGTGGACAAGGATGGTACATCTCGTCTTGTAGCACCCGCTACGATTTACAACTGAAACTACAATTTGCACTTCGAAAAATTATATTGTTAATTAAGACATCTATGTCTGGGCGTCAATTAGAGGGTTTAACACCCCCCCCCCCCCCCCCCCGACTGGTCGCTATTGTCTAGTGAACTAAACGGTCATTTCTACTCTGAGGTGTATATACATGTATATATATAAAGTGTCAAAATGTGGATTATGTTCATTATTCCTCTTGCTACGTCATCCATCGGGAAATGTACAACCTTATTGAAAGCTTGACGCTCTATCGCCCATCAAAAAAAACCAAAAACTAATAAAGACATTCATGAACAAGCTATTTTACAACACATTCTTCGTGCATTATAGTTTCAAAACAAAGAATAGCTCTAAATAACAATAAAATAAAATAAAAAAAAATTCTACTGTCGATTAAAACAGTGCTGCCCCCATAAAATAAATTAGTAAGCATTATAAAATGTAGCAGGCTTTTCCAATTTTACAGCGGAGCTATTGAGGGCTAGTTTCCCCAGGATCGTGTCCACCAGCAAAGAAATGATGACACCGAACTCTGGACAGCTACCGCCATCTATGAGCGACGGAGGCAACCAGAAAAACCGGCTGATTGCCGCCGTCGCTCATAGATGGCGGTAGCTGTTGGAGTTTGGTGTCATCATCTATGAGCGACGGCGACGTGCGCAGCAGCGCGAATGGTCCGCAACCGCTGCAAGGCCGCTATCGCCTCAAGTTCCACTCGTCGAGCGCTTCAGGTTCCCTTTCAAAAGAAGAGCAGATCGTTCACCTGGAAAACCACCGCCGAGAGCAGAAGCTACAGCTCCGCTGCTATTCGTTCTTCACCAAAGTGGAAAAGCTGAAAGTTTTCCATTAAATCTCACTCAGAAACCAACCATCTAACC
>JABSTQ010005363.1:0-59040 GCA_013358835.2 Ixodes persulcatus
TGCACGCACGTTCAGAGCCCTTATTTTGGTTAATTACTTCCAATCCTTCGCACAAATGAGGTTAACGCATGTACCTAGGATCCTAGCATTTTTCTTAATGTTTGGGTAATTTGGAAAAAGGTCTATTTTTTTTCAAGCGTCTCGAAATCCTCATGTCCGCAATACTCGTGCCTTTTTCTTTTTTTTTTGGTAGTGTCACGTGGCCGGTGGAACTTGCGGCAAGTTGCGTGGCAGCCGGCAAACTAGGCCGACTCTCTTGGACCGTGGCATGCTTCACTTTTCGAGGTTAGATCAAAGTTGGGTAGCTTTGATAAGTAAAATGGAGAGAGGGAAGAACTCACGTCCCTCTCCTGTGGCAGGTAGAGGGGCCCCGTCGGGTGGAGCACCGCCTTCTGTGCGTAGTAGAACAGCTCCGAGATGTTCTTGAACGTCTTGGCCGAGCACTGCGCGGGGCACCATCTTCCTTCTCAACAGAGGCACAACAGAAAACAAAAAGAAAAGGCCAGACAAAAAAGTACAAGAGATCGCCCCTTTTCAAACATTATCGCAAAAAAAGAAATTGGTAGCACAAAATGTGACGCAGCGTCGAGCTATGTTTCGTTTCAACTTAAATACGGGCGCGGCCGACGCTACGAGCCGATGGGACCAATCGAACAGCTTCAACAGCGCAAGTCACTGGTCGTTCCCTCTACATGATTGGTTCACCGATGATAGAACACATACTTTCGACGCTGTTCGATCGGTCCGACCTGGTTGTAGCGTCGGCTTCACCGAGACTTCAGGCGAAAAGGAGTATAGACGAAATGGCAGAGCCGCTGTTTCTGGCGCTGCGGCAACTCTGGCACCTCAACTCTGGGATCGAGACACACCGGAACAGAGAATGTGAAAGAGATGCGCCATTACATCCTCGTCAACGGCCCTAGCCAGGAAGACCGCACAAACGAAGAAACAGGAAAGAAAAACGAAGGAGTGTGCACATCCGGCAGAGGTACTGGAAGCCTGGAGAATAAAAGTTTATTCTCTCCCTCTTCATTTAGCGCATGCTGGAAGTAGAGCGCATCACTCTATGTTAGATCACGCGATGTGACCTGTAGGAGTAAGACGGATCTCCGGCGAGACATTCAGCGTCCGATCACTGAGGGAACGAGAGCCGCGTCAGCGTTCGGCTGGCACTCGCAATTTCTCATTCTGTCGCTGGAGTGAGAACTGAAAATGATTAGGGTCCGGTCATATGACACATTTCGCGTTTAAATGTGCGATAAATAAGAAAAAGGAAGGCACGCATGTTTGTTGGCAGCAGTTTCACTTCTTTTAGCTGGTCGGAAGTGGCAAAATATTAGCTAACAAAGCACTTCGTTTTAAAGAGTCGGTTCGTAACGTTTTCCCGTTACCCATCCCGTACATGTAGGGATATACACCGGTGTGCTGTTTACAAACAAGCAAACTTTGCTGGGCACTGTGCCCTCTAGTTTCTGCACCAAATTCCAAAAAGAAAAGTCACTTCACGATCCACGATCCCGTTTTTTAAAAAGGAAAATCAGTCACGTATCATTACAACCTCGGGTTTTATGGAATGCTTAGAGCCCATAGATGAAGTTATGACCATGGAGAGACGATCTCAGGAATCGCTTTAGTGCCGCTTTAATTGCGAGAGGAGTATGGCGTGAACCACGAATTTAGCTATGCCCCAGCACTCGAAGACATTCCGGTTTGTCCTTGTCTCTCGCGGCACATTGTTGCCTGCTCCTCCTCTCGCGAAGGTCGGCACACCCTTTTCTTCTCGAGTTGAAAACGCAGAAATAAGCCATTACTCACCTCGACGCACGTTTCCACCTCCTGGTACTGACTCATGATGGGAACGATCATCTGCAACGACAGACAACACCGACGGGTCAACGCTGCGTTGGCCAAGATATGCACTATGGGATTTCACGTCATTTTGTTTCATCTATTTTCCACCAATGGCATCTGGCGACGCATTACGCGAGGGCACGATGCCCGTTCACACGCCTCCGACCGGCGTGTTTACCGCGCCCTAAAGGCCCGTTCAGACACATGCGTCCGTAGCGACCGGAACGACTGGAACAACCGAAACGACCGTTGCAAGGGTCTCCAACCGTCAGTTGCCATAGCGGCGGAGGGACGCCCGCACGTGCTGTTCACGACGCAAGGAGTTGGGGCGAGCCCAACTTTCCCCGCTGCGTTGGAAACAACCGCAACGACAGACCAATCACAGGTCGAGGAAAACTGATCGCGCGCGTTGCATGCCGGTCGCGGGCCGGCTCCTTCTAGCTCCAAACATGGCGTCGGTGGTGATCGTCGACGTGGACGGCGTGGTGAAAGCTCATCGTTCCGCGTAAAAGCGCTACCCTTGACTGTGAATTTTCGTCGTGTGTCGCTATGATAGCCCAGCACGTACTAGAAGGGAAGATCCACCTACTCGTACAGCGATGTCGTGGTGGCACTCTCAAGACAGCAGAAGCGCCCGTGCCGTCGCGCTTGTTTACTTCGACCACAGTGGTGCTTTCTAAGCATTTGTGTCCTCGAACATCGCCCGGATTTCTTATTTGGCGCATTTCATGCGTGTGCTCAAGTTAAGGTATTTCTGGCGCGTACCGTATAAAGGATGCGAATTTTCACGCGTTTTCATCACCGGAGAAAAGTGATTAGTGTTAGCAATCCTGAACGCTCGCAACGTCTATCTGATCACAAAATCATATTTTTACGTTGCTATATCGCTGCTAAGATTACATTGTCTATCATAATCGTAGAAAAGGCGTGTGGCGAGATTTGTACTATTCGCAAAGTCGTGTATTAGAGTCTTGATCGTCCAAGACGGCGTACTGAATCTTTTTCTTCTCTTTTTTTCATCCACTGTACCCTGCAAGCCTATCATAAAACAAAAATAATAATAATAAAGCTTTAGGCTATAGAAAACTGTCTGTCTATATTCTGTTACGGGATTGAGTGGAAGTGCGTCCCCTTTTTAGAGGCGCCGCTGAAACAGCTGACGGCGGCGTAGAAGCGGTCGCCGTGCTGACGACCCCCTGCGCTTGTTGCACTGGTTGCAGGTGTGTGTACGCGCGGCGCAGAGCGGTCGTTCGGGTCGCTCCGGTTGCAACGGACGCAGTCGCATGCAACCGACGTGTTTGAGCGAGCCTTAAAGAGTGGTCCCTCGACTTCCGTTCGTCGGCTTTCAGTCAGTCTCCGTTCGTCGGCTTTCAGCGAGCGACGTAGGTTTTTAAAGAACTGAAATGCTACTTAGCGAGGAAATGCCAAATATTTACTCAATATGTGAAGCTATACGAATTCAATAAACAAATGCGATGAGAATGAAGATAATTGACAAAGAAAAGAAGAGAGAATGCCTCGTTAAAGTTTACCCGAATTTCTAAGATAAACTCGATACAGAGTTTGAGATTTATGTTCCACAGAACTGAACTAGCCTTTTCCCGTGTATATTTTGATACTGTAGAAGGCTAAATATGCGGAGCGCAAGTTTGTCTTTTGCAGAGGGTTGTGGTGACGTCAGAACGACACCGAGCTCCGATAGGCTCCGATTGAAGGGTAGTGGGTAGACCTCAAAGCAAGCTGCCTTGAGGTCTACCCACTCTCCCTCCGTCAGAGCCTATCAGAGTTCAGCGTCGTTCTGACATCAAAAGCAGACAAGCAGATTTCCTTTAGCTTCATGAGGACACTTAAAGGAACTCTGTATGAGAACACTTAAAGAAACTCTGAACCAAAAATTAATTTTTTGAAGAGCTTGGATAGCACACATATGTCACAAAATCCCGTCATGAGATGCCTCTTCAGTTATGAGTGATCATAAAAGGTGCTCCTATTTTTGATGCGTCGGCCCCCAATTATTGTTCAAGAAAACTGACAGGCAACAGGGTTGCTTTGACTCTGTCCATATCATTGCACTGTGTGTACTTTTAAGAATAAGCTAACAACTAGCCCAAATCGTCAACATTATGAGAAGTATTGTCAACGAAATGTTAACGGTGTGTGGTTGCTATTTCTCAAAACATTGCAGTTTTATCATATTCCCAAGTCAAAGAATTCGCAGCTGATCAAATAAGATGCGGAACTTGTGCGTGTAATCCGAGTAAGTTACAATTCTAATCGCCCATTTTCGTATATGAATTATGTGGGTGATATAGGCATCGTAAGTTGTACCCCAAGCTTCTGTACTAAATGACTAAAATATATTAATAAATTTTTAAAATTTGTAGCGACTATTATTTTTAAATTTCTATAATAAAGAAAATGCAGGAGCGATTGTTTTAATTTGTCTCGAAGACGTTAAACAGTCGTTTCGGAAGTGAAGAACAGATATTAACGCAGAAGGTGTTTTATCAGCCAATTTCTATGAAGTGCTGTAACGTTTGGCAGTAACAGCCGGCAGTAAGAGCCGGCTGTAGCGGCCGGTTCTAGCGAAAAACTGACACCGCAAAGCGTTACACCCATAAGGAGACATATAAAAAGACTTCAGTCCCCAGCAGGATTTGAACCTACCAATTAAAAAATTGTGAGCCAAGTGCTTTGCTGACTGAGCTATCCAGGATCGGTGGTACGGAGCACGCAAGGGCGAGCTCATTCGCACAGCACGTGATTGAGCTCGCACGCTTCGCTTTCTTTCCAGTCGGATCGGATAGGCGTTTGGATCATGCAAATGCAAAGTCTTTGGCGCGGCGCGCGAGGAAGCGGTCACGCGCTACGCCCTTCTCTTCTTCAATGGAAGGCCTATCACACGTTCTGTGCTTACCAGTCTTTGTCAGCCCGATCAAGCTTTTTTTTATCAGTTTCCCCGCCAAGTTTAGCGGGGAAAGTGAATTGGGCTATACGTCACGTGACGTTAATTTCTCCGCTATATTTAGCGGGGAAATTGAATTGTATTAAGGTTAGGTGGCATCAATTTCTCCACAATATTTAGCGGGGAAACTTCAGTGGAATAGGTTCGCATGACTTGAACATTCTCGCTAAATTTAGCTGCAAAATGCAAAGAGGGACACAATTTTGGGATTTAGAGAGTTGCCCTAAAAAGCACCTCACGTTTTAGTAATTGTTAGAGCTCTAGTGAAACCCCTTGACCCTCCCACCGAGCCCTTTCCCAGACAGATGTGCTGGGTTGGGATGGGGAGTAATGCCCGAGCTTAATGCGCAAGACCAACAATGCACACAGGTGCTTTCTTTAGGCAGCTCGTGTGGGCAACCCGAATCACCATTTCGGAATTTGCGAGCCATTCAGCTAAAGGCAATCGGCTCGCATCACGTTTGTCTAGGTATGTTCCCGTCATTTTGCTTCAAAGGGCAGGTAGCTCAAGTTTTGCAGTGCACCTGGCCTGCCAAAGCAAATATATTTAGGGCACATTTAAATTGTGCGTCATGACGCTCACTCACTTTGCTCACGGATGCCATGCGGAAAAAAATAATAACAGGAACATAAAAGCTGAAATGACTGCATATTTAGTTTGCTGCTTTCTTTTAGTCCTTTAAAAGTTTAAAATAAATATAGATTGTAGTCAATCTGTGCTGTCATGAACGTCTTTGTAGATAAATTAAAAAAAAAAAAATGAAAGTATCTTGAAAGTATTTAAGATACTATAATGAAGTAACTGTAACTCCAGCACATTACTTTTATCTTTAAGTAACTGTAACTAAAATACATTTTAACAAACTATTTCTAACTATAACTAATTACTTTTTAAAAGTAACTTACCCAAGACTGGAAAAATGACTAAACAAAATATGTGTCCCATCTATGCCTTTTAAAAAAAAAAAACTTTTTTTAAAATTTCAGTGTTTCTTTAAGTCAGTCGTCTCAAACTCATTCAAGCCTGGGGGCCAGATAGCCCACACCGGAAAGGTCGAGGGCCACTGTGAGACGGGAAATCTAAGATTTTAAAGAGAAGAGACCTCTTGCTTTATGTTTTCTTGTGAACTAACAGTTTTATCAGTGACATCGTCAGATTTTGTTTGTTTTTAAGACAACTTTGGGCACTAACCTCATGTGATACCAATAATTAACATGACACCACCCTGCCAACAAGCGGTCATTTTTAATGAAACAAGAGAGGAAGTACACTGTCGTTCCCGTTACTCAATTTACTTAGGAATTAACCAAGCTCAACGTCTCCAAAAAGTATTCAGTTAATTCGACAGTTCTTGGTTTTTCTATGATTTTTATTCACTGTGAACAAATACTAGTCTTTTAATGGTGATATTTTTTTGAAGGCGAGAACCCCGAGCTCGTAGCTTTATCTCTGGCAGTTGCTCGTGCTGATTGAGAATTCGCATAATTTTTGTACCTTTCAAAAAGCTCGGAAGCAAAAGATAAAGCGAAACAAAGGGCAAATGATCACAAATAAATATAAACTTTTGAATATGTCAAAAGAGCGGAGCTACTTTTCGAGCGAAAATTAATCAGAGAGAAGAGGCGCACGTTATTTCTAGAGCTCGAGACATGGGAACTGGGACTCGTAACCGGTTGCCTGCGGGCCGCATCCCAGCGAGTCGCGGGCCGCGTGTTCGAGACCCCTGCTTTAAGTGGATGGAAAGACTAAAAAATTTCTGCTATATCAAAGAAAAAAAAAAAAAAAGACACGACAATTCTTTCCAAATCGAAAAAAAGGTGCAATTTAATCATTTGGAAAAGGGTCACAGCTTCTTCAGGCGTCGGGGGGCATTTAATCGAGTGAAAAACTACCCGAGGCTAGTGACATGATCTGAAAATGAGTTTTCGAGAAAACAATGCAGTTCTCGTAAGTACCACCTGGGGAGACCGCAGTTGGAGAATCGTGATGCAATCCTGTCCAAAATTTACTGAACCAGCCTCCAAATTATGTTGTGTGCCGAGTTGGTGGAATCCAATTTAGCGGGCATCAAGTGTGGCTTTGTCGTTATGTGATGCTCTCCCTGTCAAAGTGGAGGGCGCCTGGTGCAGACGTTTGCATGTGCCAGTTCAGATGGCAGTTTGCACCACATGAACCTTGATCCCAGCATTCATGCGGGGCCAACGTTGTCCACCACGGTGCAAGTTTCGATTTCGGTTTTCGATTGCGTTTAAAGCAAACTTTCCCAGAAAACCTTCCATTTCTCACAGAACAGCCAGTGCCAAATTTTTTTACTGTACACCACCCAACCAAGATCAAATGTTATCCGAATATTTTCGAAGCTGAGTGGAGTTGTGCTCTGAACGAAGGCTTTATCCACAAAAAGCGTAGGATGGAAATGTGCATTGACCACGGCAACATCCAAAAAAGCGAGGAAATACGGACCAGGGCCGGTATGATGCACGCAGAAATTTTGAGCCAAGGGAACCCAGGGCCCATGCAAACTGCCGAGACTGCAGAATATTCAGAAGCCTAACACAGAATTATCTTGGTTTTAATTCGGCAAACTTTGCTTGCCCCCACCTCACCTCCAGGGAGCTGTACTCCACCAGGTCCGCCTTGTTCCCCACCAGGACCACCGGGGTAGCATGCTCGTCCCCCAGCTGCTCTCGCAGAAGGGGCAGCCAGTAGTCCGTGATCTGGGAGAGTCCCCACCAGTCAAACCAGCCTCCGGTAAATGTCAACAAATGCGCCGCTAATTAAGGCTCCCAGTAATGCGGGCCGATTACGGTAAGCCTAACTTTGTGAATGTATGCGTGGAAAAAAAGTGAAGACAACCAAACAAAAGCATAATTCATTCATTCACTCGCGTGACACGACCAGGTAAAAGTAATCTGGATCTACTCTATACAACTTTACTTCCGCGGGCTCAATAGTTTGCGAATTCAGGGAAGTGTGGCTTTCTGGGATATTTCGCAGGCATGAAATTTTGCAAAGGAGGGTGGTATGCAATGCTTTTGGTACCATAGAAAAACATAAGTGGGTTCTGTTTTTCTCCATAATATTCGAGTTGCGCGCAAAAATTAGGTCCTCACAAAAATTAAGTCGTTTACAGTCAGGGTATCTAGCAAATTATTATTTTGAAATTCCCTGACATTTCCAGGTTTTCCCGACCACTCTAGAGGCGGTTAAATATATAAGACCATTACAACAGTGAGCATTGAGCACTGTGAGGATCATTTTGCACGGGCTTAATCCAACTAGCATAGTCCGAAATATTCGGGTTCGTCCAGTCCGGATTAAGCAAGCAATTTCTTGTGCCGACATCGTCAGTGAAGAGGCCACTTGCGGAAACAAAATGAAGACACGACGCTCAACCACACACGTTCATAACCGAATGGCAGCATGGCCGCCAGATGCACACTTTCGGATACTTTTAGCTTAAGGCTTGGATTGGATTGGGGTCTGCGGCTTTCCTATTTGTTACTAAATCTAGTAGCTCTAACTGGATCTAGCCTAGTGTTGCGCCCTCAATCCAATCCAATCCAATCCAAGGCTTGGACCGGATTTGTCGGCTGTTTCCTTCGCATCGGGTAGTACACTCTACACCGGGTGAGCAGAGCCCGCGCTCTGCTCTAAGCAGAATTTATTGCCTATTTTTCTGCTCCCAAGTCCTCAAGTCTTTGCTCAGGGCACCCGATGGCGTTTCCAGCTCATTTCCCCTGACTGGGCTCGCTTTTTGACAATATCCCTGACAATTCCCTGATTTTTCCGGTGATTAAAATTTCCCTGACAATTCCCGGTTTTCCCGGTCACTAGACACGCTGACAGTACTTGAGCAAGATTTGGAACACAGCCTTTGTATTCTCCGTTTCTGGCCACGCTCTAGTGTGCCCCGTTTGGGTTTTCTCCGCAATTTATTTTGTACCCACTTTATACACCGAGGTTCTACCCGTGCAAAATGGAATAAACACTAAAACACTCCTCTCGGATAAATAAACTTTTGCAAAGAAAGAATCTCCACTCAACTGGCACCATTTTGTTTCAGTGTCTCAGATGCTCAAACCAGGTTACAAAGTGTGCTTTAAAGGGCAACTCCGCTCAATTCTGAAAATTTCGGAATAATGAGTGATTTCGAATTAAAAAGCCCTAGTAAAAGACACTACATTGTTTGCATCGCGTAAAATGGGATATATATTTTTAAATCTAATTTTAAACACGAGCCAAAATCGAAACCGAAACTTCGGCTCCGTCCGGCAATATTGGCCTCGGGCCGCCAAGAACATGGCCATCACGTGGTACAAGATGTCACGTGATCCTCAGCCCAACGACGGGCGGGATTGGGGCGGGCGTGTGGCAGGCGCGAGTGTCGTCTGCACCGCACTCTTCGCCACGTTTTGGTGTCTACGGCACTCGACGACGTCTGCACAACTGCGTCACAAGTCTGCGCACGTGGTGTCCGTAGTGTGGATGAAGCTCCCAGAGACAATAATCACAAATGGTGAGACGACGACGGTGGTTGTGACGCGGAAGACGGCGGTATTGGCGGGACCACGGCGGGCGGCCGGACGGCTAACAAGAAGCGCGCTGCGCAGGCGCGTTACGCCAATCACGTGGACACCGCTGAGCGCCAAGAGGCAACGTTGCTGACGTCATGCACTACGCTCGCTCAGAGAAGTAAAAACAAGCAAAAGTGGGCCATGATGATGACGTTTAGCTCAATGTTGGCTCCGCCCATGCCATAGCCTTGACTGCACTGCTGGTTTGCGCCTGAATTCGCCCGCTCAAGTGAGCCGATTTCGGCAACTTGGCGAGTTGCAAAGTTTGCCGGACCGTTTAAGAAACATTTAGACGGAACTGCGTCGTAATATTTGACGTGTGGTCGTCCTACGCGATACTGGAGAGGACTGCATTGTTTTTTCAAAACCAAAAATGAAGCAGAGTTGCCCTTTAACTTCACTTCGCCACATCTGTAACTTTTTTATGTGCCTTTGCTATCTAAAATGTGTCTAAATTCAATCGAAGTAAAATCAATGTTTATTTCTTACGCAAGATCCTGTAAAAAGAAAGAAGCGCCGAAAGCCAGACAATACAGATGTAATGCAGCAAAAAAAAGGAAACAATTATGAGCCCCAAAGCGATGCGGTGATCGGTCACCCACCTTGTCGATCGTGTCATCGTCGTCCACGGCGTAAACGATGCACACCACGTTGGCCTGTGGAAGGTAGAGTTAATCGAGTGAACTTCAGCGGCCCCGCGAGCACCCTCCGGTTCATTCTGAACTGAAATTCTTACCTTGCCAATTTCCTCAGCCAAGTTTTCCTGACTTTGCTCTTGCGCTTGAAAGAAACGGACAATCGAGGGGTTGGTCAGGTTATTAGACGAGCAATTTCAGCAGGACTGCATTGCCATGAACACGATTACAACTGATTCCTTTTTTGCTATTGTCTGCCAGTTCATCGAAAAGATTCCTTTTCATTCTTGTCTTACTTACCGCATTTACTCAAATACAGATCAACTGCAGAAATAAGTCCAACGTTATGTCAGACAACTTGCCAAGAACAAAAAGAAAAATTAATACAGTAGACTCGCATTAAGGCGAACTCGTTTAAGCGGAATTCTCGGATATGCCGAACAAAGTAAGAACATTTGGTTGGTTTCCCACAGACGCAGTGCAAAAAAAAATCGTTTAACACGAACCGCTTTGCGCGCGCATTTTGGTTAACTCGAACTTTCATAGGTCCCCTTCGTGATGGCACTGCACCGACGGCGACGCCGCGCATTGCGCCGGCCGAGGTGTACGTCGGATGTACCCTAAAAACCCGCATATAATACAAGGTTTTTTTGTTTTTTTTTTAATTTTTAGTTTTGATGAGGCGCAATCTAACGTAGTTTGACGTTGTTTCGGTTTCGAAGCAATATGGCGCTCAAAACAGCTATCATCATCATTAAAATCGCAATGTCCGAGGCGCCATCCTTCCTACACAGTCGGGCGGTCGGGTCAGCAATGGCGTCGGCGCTAAAACAGTCATCGGTCGCCTACAAAAGAAAAGTTTGTTTGATTGCGGAAGACATCGGTAACAGTGCTGCCGGACGACAATTCGCCGTAAATGAGGGCAGCATCCGCGGATGGAGACGACAAAAGCAAGCTCTGTTCGCGTGCAACGGAACGAGAAGAAGCTTTAGGAGCCCAAAGAATGGCGTGTTCGCCGACGTCGAGGCAAGTCTCAGCGACTTTGTGAAAGAGCAACGTGAACGGCACCTCGCCATAAACATAGAGCTGCTGCATGAGAACTTTGGCGAGCCGACATTGGGTTGCTCGCTTTATGCGCCGCGCCGGGTTTTCACAGCGTCGGCGCACGCTTGTCGCTCGCTCTTTCAAGAAGTGCGGGATTTCAAATGCGCTCGACGGCACCGAAGACTACTGCCTTTGGGAGAAGGCGTTGGACAAGGAGTCTGATGGACGTGATGAGAGTGATTAAGGTTCAATTATGACACGTGGCCCATGTTTTCTCAGGAACATGGGCCACATGTCGTCTTTCATCGCTAGACACCGATCTGCACAGAGGAGGAGGCAGTCAAAAATCACCGAATGGATCGGTTCCCCCTGCAAGCAGTGGTGTGTGAAACACTGTTTTTTCTTCTTTTGGCATGGTAAGCCAAATAAATGTCCCTTTTTAAGTACCTCTTCATCGTAGGCCTTTTCATTCTGTGTTTATTGGTCAACAGCAATGTAGACATGATCAGCATGGTAATTAGGGCACTTCTGTTAAGATGAACATCTGATAAGTCGAACAAATTTTCAGGGTCCCTTCGTGTTCGTCAGGAAGTCTACTGTACAGCAAAATACCACTTGAACAAACTTCTAGGAACCTGAAGAAGAGGTTTCCTTAAAGGACACATGCAAAGAAAAAAAACATTTTTTTTAAAAATAGCTTAGATGGAAAAAGGATATCATAGAACAATTTTACAACGAAGAAAAAAAATTTTAGAGCTATATTTACGGCGCTATACGAATTTGTAGTGGGAGCCCACAAGCGCCGCGGAAAAGTGGCCCTTATTTATCATGTGACTGGTTGTTATTTATAATGTGGTGCTTACGCTCTTTCGGAAGCTTCCTATGGCCTCTAAAAGTAACTTATTCATCTTTGTTTGAAGTATAACAAAAACCTAGGATTAATAAGTAACTTTTAGAGCCCAAAGGAAACTCCTGAAAAAGCGCAAGCAGACGTAACAGACCTGTGTGCCGGTCAGATGACGGCGGCGGCGCCCCGAAGCAGACACACTTGTGCGGCGGCGGCGACGGCGGCGTGGAGAAACGCATAGAAGTGGCGTCGCACAACGCTCAGCGTGCGGCGGCGGTGTGACTTTGCAGCGGCGGCGACGCAGCGCGGCGGCGGGCAGGCCTACCAAGTGACCAGCGGCGGCTCCCGCGGGCGCCAACTACAAATTCGTTTTGCGCCGTAAATATAGCTCTAAATTTTTTTTCTTCATTGTAAATTTGTTTTATAATATTCTTTTTCCATCTAGCCTGTTTAAAAAAAAAAGTTTTTTTCCTTTGCATATGTTCTTTAGGGGAAAGTTCACTCAACTGAATGCATTATACACAGTAGGGTTTTGCCGGGGATGTTATGGAAGTTTGTTTATCTAAGTAGTTTGTTCCACTGGAGTTTGCTCAAGTGCTATTTCACTGTCTTCCCAAGTTAATGCACATTTTTGAAAGTAAGAAAATTTGTGCGACATTAATTAGTGCCTCTAGTCACCTCAGCTAAAACTAACTCATCCCCGAAGCTGGCCAGGTTGCTGTAACGTGCAAAACGGTCAACCATGTGCCTCCCCGTAAAAACAGATAAATACAGTAGGCTCACGTTACTTTAAAATCAGGTACTTTGTACTTCTGGGCAATTCAAACAAATTTCACATGTTTGATTGTCCCACTATGTTTTTAATGTATTTATAAGCCGGTTAATTTCAATGGCGTTTTCGTGTAATTCATACTTTTTGTTCTGTTGGCCCCAATGAGTGCACTTCTTACCGAGCACGGAGCACCGAGGAGAAGCAACACCCGCAGAGTTCGCTTTCACAGGTGTTGCTTCTCCGCAGTGCGCCGGTGCTCGGTAAGAAGAGAGCTCAACGGAGCTAATAGTCCACAATAGACAACTTTGTTGCTGGATGAACAAACTTAATGTTGCTTTGAGGTGTCATGTGCTGTAAAACAGCCCACAACAGACAACATTTTTGAAAGATGAAAAAACTTATCTCATAGTTTTCCCCAATGTTTTATGTGTGACATACCTGCTTATGATTAGTAGGTCTGTGTAGAGGAAATCATGTGTAGCCATCCATACAACAAATCATAATTTTATCTCACATCAAATTTGGATGAATTTCTGAGAATTCAAACTTCTGATAATTCAAACGAAATTCATGGATTCCTGGAGTTTGAATTAATAGGAGTATTCTGTACAGATAAAAACCAAGAACATACTTAGCTCGTTGAGATTGCAAAAACAACCTATGGTCTCATAACAAGGGATCAATTGACACCTTCAAGACTACTAACACACCTTCATATGCTATGTCTTGCCCTTTGTGAGGCCGCCATTCTCTCCGTAAGCTTCATTATTTTCTCTTTTTGCTGTTTTGTTATTTTGTTACAATGAAGTTGTAACTGCACGTTTCTTCAACTCGAACCAATGAACAGTTGGCCTTGTGCCAAGTGACTCTGCTTTCCACGTAAAAATGTGCTTAAAGAGCAGTCGCATAACAAGGCGTCACAGTCCATTGGTCCGGTCAGTAGACAGCCTCCACCACACTGCCAAAACAAGTATGCAAAAAAAAAAATTATAATTTACATGCAATGCACATTTTGTTATGCTCAATTACACCACACAACACCACAAACCAGGCATCCATCAATTTGATGATTTCAAGCCCCCATTCTGAACATGCTGGGTCGAGAACAGATTGTTAAAAATCAAAAGTGCAAACACCAAAAAAAAGAGGGGACAGGACAGAGTGAGAATAAATTCGGCGGTGGCCGGGTGAACACTTCAAACTCTTTCTGCTGACAAAGTGTCTTTGCAAGCAGAACAATAGTCACCGAAACGACTTGCCACCCGAACAACCGCCAGAAAAGAAGTGTAGAAAAAAAAATCTGCCATTGCAAGGCCACTCAAGAATTGACCACCAATAGAAAAATTTCAGAGCATGGGTTCTGAAACTCAATGGTGAGTTGGGCTAGTTGGTTCATTGTATGGAAAGAAAAGGCAGATAAGTGTATCAGTGATCCTTGACCCTGACAGATAAAGAGTGTTTATTTTTAGATAAAGAGTGGGCACCTGGGAAAATGGTGCGGGGTGTTTCAAAAGTGTATTTAAGACAGTGTTTTTCTAAATAAAAATTCAGTTGCAAGTGCGCATTGCATTGTTTTCTTCTTTACTCTGTCACAGTTTTTCGCGCTTTTCTTTCCACTCTGAAACTCTTTAATCTTGAGGAACCTCTGCTACCCTCGATCGACAAGCGAGGAACCCTTCCCGCCCTCGGCATCGACACAATGAAGCAGTGCAGAATCACCTACGGGCTCTCTGAACAATAATTCGCACACTAGGGAGTAAATGGCTCATAGTGGTGCTTCTCGAGGAAATTTGGGAGCTTGAGGAACCCTCGAGGGTACCCTGGGGAATCCCTGGGTCCCTAGGACCCCAGTTTGAGAGCCCATGATTTGGAGAACAACGCGGAAGAATGCATTATGAAGGACGCAGCTCCACAAACTCACTCGAAAAATCGACGATCCGGGTGGGCACCTTTTCGGGCGTCACGTCGGCCGGGATTGTGATTTCTTCTGCCCGCGGTGGGACGTCCTCGGGAAACTGCTCGCTGACCAGGGACAGGATCAGTGACGTCTTGCCCACACCCGCTGCAGAATGCAAAGGTGCGCAAAAGCGCTTGATGCGACGCCGACGATCGCGGACGACTCGGCTCATGTCGGAAGGCGGCGATGCAACGAGCAGGAACGAGGCACAACACGAAAACAAGGTTTGTCGCGGACCTCCGGTGACCTCGCTGTTCCACGGACGCGTGCTAATCGACTTCAGAAGCGAGAGATTTTCCGCGCACGCAAGCGGGTGGTGAGAAGTAAGTCTCTGTTCACACGTGGCTTCTCGTTTTCGTCGGCAGGGTCTGGCTGCTAGCCCGAGGTCATTAGCGTGCAACGCGTAGAAGCAATGAACCACTAACAGTAAACCTCCGCACGTGTGTACAGCCTGTCCCCTGCTTCCTGCCAGCTTCCCGCCATTGCCATTTTCAGAGGACACTGTCTCGCACGACCAACATTGTCAGCCCCCTGCCTTTGCAGATATTTCGTCTTTTTTATGATTCTTTTTCGAACATCGGTAGTAAAGGTAAAAAAGAAACTAATAAAAACCGAAACAATGGCGAACTACCGATGGGTTCCGATGAGTGAGGGAGTGTTGGGCTGCCCTTCATTTATAGATCGCAGACAACCCCTTCAAAACGGTGCTCATTGCTCAAAAAAGGTCCATTACCTAAGAGCTCATTCCATGTTCGATGCTGCCATATTTCCTGGTATCAGAGTGTTTAGCAAATTACTCCTTTCAAATTCCCCAACTTCTCCAGGTTTTCCTCGACTATATTGAATAAATGCCGTGACCATTACAAACCGAGAATGTGGAAATTAATCCGGGACGGTCGAGCTTATATTAAAAGAGCACTTCTTTGGCAGCGACATCGCCATTTTCACTTATATTGTCATGACCAGGAAATGGCTAACGAATGTAAAACTGGAAATAAATGCTTAATGAGACGAACTTCTGCCGATAAGCACAAGCAGAAGGCATCAAGCATACTGCATCAGCGACAGAAAGGTGACTGTGTTGAAGAGGCGGTTACTGTTCCTTTAAAACGTGCGGTGCGTTCCCGAATGTTCCGAACCAGATCACACAATTCCATGCAGTCAATGCTAAGTATCACTCCCTCTGACAAGAACAAGAAAAAATACAACATATTTAACAGGTTATACCACATAAATTTGAAATAGCGTTCGCAAATTCCCGTGGACAGTTAATCGACACAATATTCTACGGAAGGTTATTCTAGTCACGTATAATTTTGGGGTCGATATGATATTTCGGCATGTTAAACTGATGCTTATTATTATATCTTAGTTCTTTTAAGTAGCGAGGATATAACCTCAGGGGTGGAACGGCTGCGCCATTTGCGCCATTTTGTGCCAAACGCATTTGTCCGCGCCATCCTGCGCCATGTTGCGGAAACTGCGCCACAGCCAATAGCTCGCGCCATTATGCCCCAAATCGTAAAGCGTGCGCCAAAAAAATTGTATTTTGTCTTGGTTTCGGTTTCAATCGATTCGATTGGCAACAATGAGCGCGTTTAGCTTGGTCGGCTTTGCAATTCTTTGTTCTGCTTATTCTTCCTGTGTATCCCGAGTCGAAAGCGCGCGAAAAAACTCGGAGGCCCAATTCCAAGCGCTACACCACTTGCGACTGGATTTTTATTGTTCAACCATAAGCGCTGAAGCAAGTCGGCTAAGGTGAGGTCGAGTCGTCAGATTGCCTGAGGCTCTGCGGCCGGGGATCCGGAGGTCAGCCAGTTGAAAGCAAATGAGCAAAAGATTCCTTTTTGTACTTCATCATTAGAAGTTGGAACTGCATTCCCGCCAGATAAATCGTGATTTGATAGAACTGAAACGTGGTCCGATCTGAAACCTTGCCGGCCAGCAGCTCTCACGCGAGCGGTAGATCTGTTCAGTGTACTTTAACCTTGCTCCTGCTTATCGCTTTGAATATGATGACTTCATTAATCGTAGTCTGCTGCTTCGATATTGAGGTGCACAATAGGATAAACTCGAAATTCGTTGCCCTGTTCTTCCACGCAACTGCACGTCCGCTGCTTACGCACGTCACATGATGCGAACGTATAATTACTATGTCGAGCACGTGTGGGTTGTGCGATAAGCAGTGCTGGTTTGCATTTTGAGCTGCTAAATCCACTCAGATAATATCAAGGACACTATCTCCAGAAACATACGGTACTTGCTTTTTGCTTCTCACAGCGCCGACTGGCACAACTCTTTGCTCACAAAGTTTCAAGCTTTCGCATCTGTTACACTGTTATCCCGTTTATTTAGGCCCCTAACCACTCATGTTCACCTAAGCACAATTGAAATTGCTCCCGTGCTTGTCTAAGACAAAAGCTGAAGTGCAATGAAAACTGATCTGAGCTGCTCCTTGCTGCTCCAGAACGTAGTTTTAGCTGCTCCCAAACTGCTCCAAAACAGCTGTTTCAGCTGCTCCCGCGGCTGCTCCCAAGTGCATTTCATGAGTTCCACCCCTGAACCTAGAGTGGGAACCGGCATTGTACAAGTGACGGGAGACCCTAAAAAACATTTTTTAGTCGGGCTGCTTTTCGTTTTGCCGAGCAATGGAAGATGAAGTTTGGTTAACATGTTTTAACAGAATCTTGTCGCATATATCAGGATAAAACAAACAATGCCGTCTTCCTTTAAACTTTCTCTAGTTAAATTAGATAAATGGGCTAGTTGGTACATCACTGAATGGAAAGCGCCGAATCAACAAGGACGAACAATGTCGTCTCCATCCCCTTCTTCGTCCTTGTTGATTCGGCGCTTTCCATTCAGTTTCTCTAGTTCCTCAATTAGATTTTTTCTATGAGGGTCCCATACCGTGGCTGCATAATCTAAAGTCGGCCTAATATATGCTTTTCTACACCATTAGTTTCAGTGCAGGTGGGGCACATTTAAGATTTTGCCTTAGATACCAAAGCTTTTTTTTAATTGCAGTATGGCAAATTTCTTGAATGTGCTTTGAAATCGTGACTCCTAAATATTTAGAACTGTCTACTTCAACCAACGGAGACCCAGCACTGGTTGAAGTGCCCTGCAAACCAACTTGCAGAAATGTGTGTCTAGGCACGTTTGAACACTGCCTGGCACCGCAAAATGCTAAGTGTGCCTCCGCCCTGTAAATAAATAAACAGCACAGGGAAGATACCACACACCTGCCAGAGAGAAGAGAGTTTCATTTCATTTACCGTAAAATACTGGGGAAACGCCCACCCCACTTCCACTGAAAACTGAGTTAACATAGACATGGGCGCCTGTCCGGTCAAATCGATAAAAACCAAGATGGCAGCCAATAAAGAGCTTGGAAGACAGGGTGAACCGAATCAGAAAAAGCACATATATTTTCACATGATATCCCCGTCATCGCCGCCGTAATGTGGTGAATATTTTAGACTAATGCCAGCGCTTTGGAGGGGGTGGGCATTTAACGTATAATTTGCATAATTGGGAAATGTTAATAGTGGCCACTTCCGCAGTATTTTACGGTATTTTCTCTCATGCCCCGAGGGCATTACAGAGAGGAGTACATGTAAAAGTAAAGACAATGAAAAGGCAACAATACAAAATTACTCCGAAACATCATTTAAGAAATCAGTAATTGCAATTCTAAAATCAATGGTGTTAGTAATAGTAACTAGGTCTGCAGGAATGCGATTCTAATCAATGAAGGTTTAAGGCAAGGAGGTACTAAAAATAGATGCACCTTAACGGGGAATCCTAACTTTTAGTTGATGATCGGCGAGTGGTGATTTTTAAGGTGGTTCTGAAAATAGCGCTTAAAGGGCAACTCCGGTCCATAGTTTCGATTTTGGGATTATGACTGTTTTTAGCGCAGTCAGCGTCCCTGAATTACAAGGTGTAATTTTTTTCTCGGTATTGCGCGTAGTTTTAAAGATATCAACGCCTTAAAGTTTTGTTTGGGCCACGGCCGACAAAACCCAAACTAGCCGCTCGAGGCCCCGGCAACACTGGAAATCAGCCGCTAGGCGGACTTGACGTCACGATCGTTCTCGTTCAACGAGTATGCGGTTCAAGCGGCACCTACCCCTGTTGCGCTAGCCTTTGAAAGATAAAAGGTAAGCTGCTTTCGTTTTAATTCTGTATACGTGGTAGATACCCAGCATATGTAGCAATAGTTAGTGCGTATACCCAAAAGCTAGCGACTGGCAGGCCAGTGAACTCGTTCGGTGCCGGTATAGGACGCCGATCTCACTACCCCTCCGCTTCGACTACGGTAGTGGTTATGGTGTACGCCAAAATCAATACCGTAGTCGTTTATTTCGCTGAAACGGCGGAAGCAACTTTCTGCGACAAAATACCCCGATTGTTTGTTGCTGTTTGTATGAGCGGTGGAACGAGCTCGCGGCGGGCGTTGATTAACTTTGTACCCGGCGGCCGTCGCCTTGCGTGCGCTTGTCCGTACTCGTACCTAGGCTTCTCGCTTTTGCGCCGGAGGTCAGTCCCGGACATGAGGCTTTGGGGCTCTCCGGCGCGGGCTGCGGCGTCCGAACACGAGTGTGCTGGGCTGTATATGTTTGTTTATTGGTTTTCTTTTCCTTGGGCGCGTAAAAAGCGAGTTTGTAAGTTATGACACTGTAATTTACCATAGAAGTTTGTCTAGGTAGTGGATATAATTTGTGAAAATACCAAAGAAAAGGCTCGCCGCACTCAAACGTCACGCAAGAAACACATACAAAAAAAAAAGCTCGTGATTGGAGCTAGCTAGTGGTTCTAGTCTACATGCCCACCATTCCCCATTCAATGGAGCGTGAATGCTCCATGTTCAACACTGTACTTGACAATTACTGCTTTATTGATCTGGATACTTTTATCGTGTTTAGCTTTTGTGTAAGACATGCCACTTAGTAATGCGAAGTTCATTGCTATGTTGACTGCATGTTTTACCTTACGTCTTCACTGTGGTTCGGCTGGAATCGTCCTTTTCACTAATTTAATGCGGGACGTATATCAACAACCCACAAATGTTTTGTTTTTTTCTGCCTCTTTTCTCCATATGGGATAAATAAAGCATTTGATTTGGAATCCCCGCATCAGGGTCGTGTGCCAATTTCCAAACTGAGCGGGCTTCTTTTTTTTTTTTTTTTCAGCAGACACGTTGTTTAGCGAAGACATCGAAGACGACGATAGCTGGAGCCTTGGCCCGTATGCACATGACCCACTGCCACGTGCTGACGAACTCCGCAGAAAGAGTGCTTCTGTCTGACACCACGATGCGTGCGAGTGCGCACCAAGTTGCTCGCTAAAACGAGCCTTGAGCAAATAAACAAAAGGCTATACCGAAGCTACACGGGCTACAGATAAAAGCAACGGCTAAACACGCCAAGTACCAGCCGAAGTAGCGGCGGTAGCGTCTCAAAGAAGCGCACTTTACGCCGCTCGACCGCGCAAAGGGCAAGCCCGTCCGGACCAGGGAAAAAAAAGACAAGAGAACGATCGTGACGTCACGGCCCAAGGTTGCTTTAGCGATCGGTGACCCGCTGACGGCCCGCTAAGGAGCGGCTGCTCGCGGCGGGTCGCATTTTTATTATCGCCATTAGTTGGGAATGCGGCGTCCCCTTGACGTAATATTTTGGCTGGGGTCGTATTTTGCGTCACTAAAGCGATACCAGTCATTTGTTTCCTTTTGAATTTTGGTCGGAGTTGCCCTTTAAAGGAATACTGAACCAAAATTTGGATTTCGCAAAATAAGGCCACAGAAGCATTGAACGGGACGGTACAAACTCCAAAACATCACTCATACATCGATATCTAAAACGGATGGCCGTACTTTTGGAAAAGAAGGGCGCGATCAAGCGAGGTCTTTGACGTCATTGTCCTCCGGGAGAATTTGAGAATGAGGGGAAGTGGCCTCGCTTCACTCCTCCTCGCTTCGGTTCATCAGCTCGACGGGACGTAGCATGAAGGAGAGGGAATGGGAATCGTGACGTGCCTTGTCTCGTCGGACGTGTTCAATCGGGCACTTCTTTTCCAAAAATACGGCGATCCGTTAGAGATATCGCTGTATGAGTGATGTTTTTGCATTTTGCAGCGTCCCGCCTATCCGTCCAGCCTTGTTTTGTGAGCTCGATATTTCGGTTCAGTATCCCTTTAAAGAAGTGTTGGGTTAGAGTGATAAATCATGTGAAACAGACATAGGCGAGATATTTTTCTACGAAGGGAGAGATTAGGCAACGATAGGGATGTTTCGCAGAGGTAAAGCTAGCTGCACGATGATAGTTGGGAAATATAAAAAGAGCGGAGCAATTCCGGATGGATTCTACAGCAGATGCAAGGGTGATACCAGGGTCCCAGATTAAATCTGCTTATTCAAGTTTAGTACAAATTAAGGTTTTATAAAGGAGTTTTAATGAAACTGAGGCCAGGAAAAAATTCCTTTTGATGTAGCCGAAGAATTTATTGGCGTTGTTAGTGACACAGTCGACATGAGTATTCCAGGAAAGATGATTAGGTATGTACAGAGGTGGACAGGCTCTGTGTGATACAGCACGAAAGAATGCAATCTTGGAGGCAAGAGTGCAGTGACTTACCAATAGGTATCTGCCAGTCACACTCGTCATGAGGTCAAGGTTTGTTGTTCTCTTTGATAGCTCAATTGAAACGAATCGTCGGCTCTATTGCACATCAGATATGCTATCAATACTGGGTCAGCTTACATACCCCAGGAATGTTTGTGAATTTCTCACCGCATTTAGTTACCAATTTTTGAGAACTATGGGGCAAACATTTAGACCTGTGTTTGGCTTGAATCATTCACTGGACCGACTGAAATCCTGATTATATAAGGCAATGTTTTCAAAACACGGCGCTACACTGACTGCTTATTAGCTTCGGAAATTGTGCTTAGTATGTAAAGATAAACATTATCATTTTTGCATCCTAAGAGCAAATGATTAAGTAACCAACTTTCTGGTAAACAGCAGTTTCCTGAAAGTTGGTCTGCATCTGGCAAATTCCAATGCCTATAAGTTTGCCCTATATTAGAATTGTATGCAATGCCACAATTAAAGCTATCTCAGCTGGGCTTAGAATGTTAAACAAACTTTAGCATATATAGGCCCATATAAGGTAGCTCAGATTTTCACAAAAAAATGGAGAACACTAAATATGGCTAGGTATTTTATATACGCATCAGATCTACAGGGCGAGTCAAAGGGATCGATGGCGGACTGCATAAATCGGATTGTGAAAGTATTGAGCTAGAACCTTTTCGAGAGATGGCCGAAGAATGTGCGTTAAGTCACACTAACACCCCCAAAAAAAGTTTTTTTTTTTATTTTTTGACAGGCGATTTATAATGGTGTCCATCCCAATATTATTCTGCTACAGCGTCACATATATTTTTAATTAAGTCAAAAAACGCAACTGCTTGAAACTGAAACTGAAACTGGACTGGGGATGAAGAAGAAATATAGAAGAGGAGAGCATTGCCCGAAGTCACATGGCTGAGCAACTTCTTTTTTTTTCAATCCACGTATTTGCAGCTTTTTAGAATAAAAAAAAGGGTCTCATATTTATTTTTTGTTTTTAATATTGAGCGTGGGCCCTCGATGACCCACGACTTTGATTAAATTTGGTGGCTGTGTCTACACCATAAAAACGGCAAGTGACCACTGAGAAGAGAGAGCACGACTCAAACTGGCCAGTTCTCGATTGGCAGTTTTCGAGCAAAAGAAAACTAATTTCAAGCCGCAAATTGTGTTCTTGGTAGTTGGGCTCTCAAGTGTCATGTACAAATAAAAACCTTGACGAGCATAAACACCTTGTCAGCGTCCTTTTAAAGGTATAAAAATTTCACTGAATAAACATACCTGAGTAAAAAGTTTGAAACGAAAAACGTGAAACTCCGACCCACGGTGGCGTCTGCTAAAGAAATGCGTCTGATTGGAGCAACAGCCGACAGGTTGCAGGCGGAGGCCGCGCCGCAGTTGCAGATGATAACACGAAACGTTGGTGTCTGGAGGGGGTTACAATGAGATGTTCGGGTGGCGTGCCCTTAGTTGGCGGTCCCACCACTAAGACATCATCCAAAAGACAGTCTTCAGACACTGACTGAGTCGTGTTTCCTCCTTGTACGTCAATCCTCGCCCTCGGCAATAGCAGCCACCGTTTCTGAGCCACAGGCGATGCTCTTTTTCTGCATGAATTGTCGGCGTATGATTATTTTATTCTACCAATAAAAAACATAAAGAAATTAAGATAAAACAAGAACAACAAAACAGGTGTGTTGTCTCGTTTTTTTCAACAATTATTTGCGGCTACGTGTTGCCGTCTGCTTTGTACTCTTCGATTGTTACCGTGTCTCTCTTCTTGTCTGCAACTCTCATTCGTGCTGTTTTGGAGTGTAAGTCATCTTCATGGTGTGCTTTGCTCCCAACGAGCGAGTGAAGGTTGTTCTCTGTTACGGGGAGTGCCAGAGGACGTTTTCAGGCTCCCTTACAATTCTACGCTGGGTGAGGTGCGCCTCAGTGAGGAGGGAAACCTTCGAAACAAACCAACAACAGCGCTGTCATCACCCAAGCTGAAAAACCCGGTACTCGCGATGCCTTCACTGCCAACACCCACTTGTCGACGCAGAGAGCACTGCCGACATCTAAAGGCTGTTGCGCCAATCAGACACCTTTGGTTACCACACAGCCACCGAAGGTAGGTATTTCACATTTTCCATTTCTAACCTTTTACTCGGATAACTTTTATATCCTTAACGCACGTGCTTCAGCCACCTCTGTAAAAAATCTAAGCTTAAAGGGGCCCTGCAACAACTTTTTGACTGGTTTTTAATTTGCATCGAACCTAAGCGCACTGAACGTAGTAACTTAATGAAACATTTCTTTTCGCGAAATTCGCTTTATTTTAAAAGTTATAGGCAAATTAGAATTACAAAAACAAGCAAAACGTAACCTCCTTCATGACGTCGTAGGTCCTGGCTTGAGTGGCCGTGAACTAGAGGAAGGATAGTGAGCTCATCGAGAGCTCACGGCTGCCGCACTCCGTGTCGACGGCTCGAGAGGGCGCCACTAAAGCGTGTGTTGGATAGGCTGTATGAAGCGGGCGGCCAGGGCGGCTCGCATTGCATTTGCTGCGCGATTAAAGACTATTTCGGCATAACACTTCATTGGCCACAAACGACAGCAAACACGGGGTAAAGATCAGTACAGAACGGAAGCCACTTCGCGCTGCCATACCGCCAAATGGCCTTTCTACGCTCCGGGACCTTTCTACGCTCGCCGTTCGTCGGCGCCTCATCCCACTAGCCCTTTCTAATATGCGCAGCTTTTTCCGCCGCTTGGTGGCAGGTATGTCGACGGGTCATTTCTTGTTTCCGTACTTTATAAACTGCATTTGTTTCTTTTCTGATCTAAAATACTGAACAAAAACTACTTTCATACATAATTGAAACGGTTCGCGACACTTACATTTTGTATCTCGACTAAAAAAAAGCTTTTAGCGGCTCTGACCAGTAGCAAGCCCAGGACCAAAAACGTCACATTTTGCGCGCTTTCGGTACCGCGGGTCGCCCTCGTCGGTGGAGGAGGTTTCCGCGTCGTCCGGTTAAAATATGACGCACTGATATTTAGTTACTCTCTCCGTGCCCGCTGGCTTGCCCGAACCCCAAGAGACGTGGAAACCGCAAAAAAGGTAGACGCTTAAATATGATTGCAGGGCCCCTTTAACAAGTTCAGAAACCGATTTATGCCATCCCTTCAAAACGCCATTGACTCACCCTGCATCTTCGGTGACTGCGAAATTTCTCAATAAACAACGAAATAAATAAATAAGACCATTCGAGTTTCTCAAGCGTGTACCTCAATTTTAATAAGAGTTGCTTTCAAGCAGCGCGGGTTTTCTGTACAGAAACACTCACATAGGCCGCACTTCAGGAGGTCCATTTCGCATTTTTACAATGTTCCGAGAGAGGCACGCGGTTGCTTCAGTGTAAAACTTCTTTTTTTTTTTTTTTTTTTTTTAAATCGTGCTGTATGTATGTTTAGGCAGCCGGAAGTTAGTCAGCCCCAATGATCGTCTGCTGTCTCCGCTGTGGGTGAGGAATTTAGCCAGTGCAGTACGCCCGCTAGCCTGGGGACTTGAACGTGCACCACGCAGTAGTGATACACGAACGCACGCCGGTACGATGCTCATCCCGGTCGAAACGGCCAGGGATGGGGATTGAACCCAGGATCCCTGGGTGCTGCAGCGTGAGCATTCGCTCTTCCGTGTTCCGAGCAGTGGTGGGTTTAACAAACTCAGCCACCGATACCCCCCCTTTATTTATTTTTCTTTGAACGCAAACCTTGCAAGAAAGCATGTGCGTGTCCCGCACGCACGCTTTTCCTCGAAACTCACCTTCGCCGACTAGGAGAATTCGGACATCTCGTTTGCCGTTAGCTCGTACCATGCCGGTCCAAGTTCACGGTTCTGTCCCCTCGCACCCTCAGTCGACTAGGCACATTAGTGGTTTAGGTCTTCGGGAAAAGAAAGGCCGATCATGTCTTGGCAGTTGCGGCAGCCGACGATGTGTGCTGGTTCTCGAGGTGTGAAAAGGTCGTCCTGAGGGCTTGTTTGTTATACAGCCGCGCCGAGTTCTGTTGGGAGTCCTACCCGAGTGTCTGGCATCGTTACGGGGTAACGCGACTCGGTATAAGGCGAAATTATTTCACTTTAGGCAAGGTCACATAACACAATTTTGCACGAACCGCAACACCGCAACCATCGCTACATCGCTACCCCTAAAAAAACAATAAACGCGAGCCGGCCTCCAGGGTTGGGGGATGGGAATTACTAAAACCGTAAGAAATAGCTAAATCATCAACAAAAAAAAAAAAAAACAGGTGAAGAAAACAAAATAAATCCGGCAAGGTTGAATACAATCGAAAATAACAAAAATTTAGTAAAACAAAAATTATAATTTATAGTATATTTCTTTGGTTTTAAATTTGTTTTCAGAAACATTGTATGGATAAATGTTAATGTATACCCTTTGTAATGGGCGGTAGCTTGGGCCACCTAGCCTACGTCTGAAGAGACAGATACCAAGCGCGCGAACGCTTCTCCGGTCGTCCGTCCCATTCGTGCGGAGAGGGCGTAATCAAAAAAAGAGAAGGAGGCGGCGTGCCTCCGCGGGAAGGCGCTCCCAACCCAGTCATCGACAGCATGGCGCGAGGCTGAAGAGTTCAAGAAAAAGCCTTGTCACGTCGAGTTACTGCAACTTATACTTACAATTTTTTGTGTATTGTGGTAGAACGGTGAAAAGCTGCTCTGGGGATGTAGATAGAAAATTTGTGATGCTTATTTAATTATTTAATTTGAGATATTCATCTAAACATGTTGCGGCTAGCGCTACAAGCGCGCCTTTTGATATATTTGATTGCAATCTGTAACACGTATAAAACAAACAAAAAAATTAGCTCCGTACATAAAAAAAAAATTCGTATTTCCCTAAATAAAAATAATAATGCTGTAATATTTTTTTTTCTTCGCACTTTGTTTGGCGTAGCTTTTTGAGCCTCACGAGGTTTGATACTATATATATATACTCTGTTTCAACTTATGATGTACCGCAGGAAAGGCTACAAGCGCGAGCTCCTTGCTCTGGGGCACATCTCGGCGGCATGGGAGTCGAAATTTGGCGGTTGGCTATGTGGCTATTTTTGGGCTATTTCAAATTGTAACGCGGCACTTTTTTTTTTCTTTGCTTGGTTTATAGTAGATGTACAAAAGAAACTTCAGCATCGACACAAAGCGACAGTCTACCCTTCTGTGAATTCCCGCTTTCAGCGACTTTGTTCGTGCAGATTTGTGGGCGTGATGCCAGAACCTATTAGCTCAAATGAGCTACCGTGACATAGATTCCGCTCCGACGACAGCGCTTTTGTATTAATTGTGGCTTATTTTATGCTCCCAAGTTCTTTCTGCTTCCTGCTGGTGTCTCTTATTTGATCGAGTTTCCCAGCATCCTCCTAAAGGAGGCACCTCATCCGAGGAAAAATGATACTAAAGGCAACTCAATACATCCTGCAGAATTTGATCTCGCCCGATAATGCGTGCTGAACCGGATATAACGAAGGAGGCTTTTCTGCGAAATATGTTAAAGCACAATGAGCCATAACAAAAGACAACAGATTTGGTACAATAAATATTCCGAACATGGCCAAGATCGATGCCCAGGAGCAGCGCTGTTTCTGTTGCTATCCGAGCTTGACATCGCGCTCCCGACACTGCCCATGTCGAATCCCCCCGTGGAGGGAGTATTCAGTCACGTGTCCCTCACAAAGTCAGGCCTAAGGAAGAACATGTCCTTTCCAACTCTTCAAAATGTCCTCTATGTAAAGTTTGCTTTCCTTGGGAAGAATTAAGACATCAACACCACTGAAGAAGTTTTTGCCCGTTTTAACAAGGAATTCACGCATGAGGCGAGTAAGCCGCGCACAAACGAGTGCATGCTTCATAACTATATGTGACTGTAAAAACGCGTGTGGAAAAGTTTTGTACTTTTGTGTGTTGACATAAAACGTTCAATACATTTCAAGATGTCATAGATCTTGCAAGCTGCTCCTAAACCGTAGTATGCAGACGCAGGGCCTTCGAATTAAGCTCGCACATTCGAGCGCACGATTTTTTGGGCTCTGCAGAATATGGCTACTTTTGGGCTACATAAAAATATCTTGCATTTGGCTACTTTTGAGCAACACCATCTGGCATTTGGCGGTTTGAGCAAGAAACTACCTGGCAACCCTGCTCGCGCTTCTAGCCTTCGCAGCGGTACAACTACAGTGGCTTAAAGGGGGTAGTGTAACGAACGAAACCGGAGAAGCGGCACAGCGTTGGAAGACGGCCGCGGGTGGCGCTGGCGCTTGCAGCACCGTCGTTCCGGCTATGGCTCCGGCTTGGCCGCTTGGTCAGCTTGGCTCCGGCCAGCTCCGGCCGATTCGCAGCTGTCGACTACACTGTCGTCTGCTAGTTTCAGATTTTTATTCACCTTCAAACACAAATCATGTCGTTGGAAGTTCAATGGAAACAAATAATTGTTTTTGAGGTATTTATATTAGTTATGAAGCGTGTTGGGTGCCTATCTGCCGGCCGATTGAGGCACCCTAACGGAGCTGCGGATCGAAGCGCCACCTACACCATCTTTCAAGGAGCGGCCGTTCCCGATGCATGGTGGAGGCTGCGCGGTAACTACACTACCCCCTTTAAGGCACTGTAGTACAACCACTGATCTCAATGGGCGCGTTAAAGGGCCTCTGACACGCCAAAAAAAAATATTTTTTTTTTCATGCTAAACTTTGAAATGGCATATCAGGACATTACAAAAAAAATTGTTTCACTATAGAGTTGCGTAGTTTTTTTATAAAAAATAGAAATACGAGGCCCAATTCAAAGTTCCCGCCGTGCACTGTGACGTAACAGTGTACCGCAAGGTGTCGGGGCGGTCAGAAGGGAGGCATCGCCGGAAGTCACGTGAGTTGTATCTCTCCTCGTGCTTACCGCGAGCGCGTGTAATATTTTTTTAAGATTTTTGTTATTCTCCGCACCTCCACGAGCGATCCAAGCAGACAAGGTTTCTTTTATTTGCTTTTCATCGCTTAATGTTGCTGTAAAGGTAGAAGAAGCGGAGTCAGTGAATTGACGTGATCAACTACAATGCCTAGAAGGTGCTGTGTGAGGGACTGTCCCGGTATTTCAGCAACTGAAGAAGAGATCACACTGCATGCATTTCTGAGAGACATACATCGGCCGCATGAGCACCCAGTAAACAAGTTCTACTCATGTTCTGGACAAAATACGTACTTTGTGCTCGACGTTTACTTGTATTTGGTACACTCACCAGTTCGTATTCTTTAGACGGCAGGCATCTACAGCCTGGAGAGTATCCGATGATTCAACGACCTCGGTGTCTCAACCTTCAGCAATGCGATCGGGCGTGTCGTATGCTAGCAATCCTAATTTCTGCGAGTGTTCTAAATTTTTTTTCTTCAAAACTTGATAGCTTGTGTTGCGCCCAGTATAGCCCTGTATCATCGGACTGACGGCATGCACTCGTACACTGGCTTGTACTCGCAACGCTTTCATCATTGACCTCCATCACGTCGATCCACTGACTCTTCGTCCCCAAGTTTTACAGCACGCAAACTAACCAACGGTGCAGGGATAAAGAGCTAGTGGAACTGAAACTTCGTTTTCTACGATCGCTCGTACGAAGAGCAGAATAATAAAAAGAAAAAAAAGTCTTAGGCACGGTCGCGGAGAGCACGAGGAGTGAAACTCACGCGACTTCCGGTTAACCCACTTTTAGTGACGTAGCTCGATGCCTCCTTTCTGACCGCCCCGACACCTTGCGGTACACGGTTACGTCACAGAGCACGACGGGAACTTTGAATTGGGCCTCGTATTTCTATTTTTTATAAAAAAACTACGCAACTCTAGAGTGAAACAATTTTTTTGTAATGTCCTGATATGCCATTTCAAAGTTTAGCATGAAAAAAAAATATTTTTTTTTTTTTGGCGTGTCAGAGGCCCTTTAAAGGGATTATCCGGTCAAATTTCGTATTCATGCAAACATTTATACCTCATTGTCAATGGCTGTAGGAGCATCTTCCACGACAAATCTGAATTTTGTGTGCTTCCCTGGAGGAGTAATTGTATTTTAACCCAAGCGTGCATAAACGGCGTTTTCCTCTTCCACCTTCAGGGAAGCGGAGTTTCTGAGGTAACATCAGGCAAAGAACGCGCCGAACTGAAGTGCACTTCGAATTTTGTCCTCCGCGTGAGCGGTACGACGTGGTTCACCCTCGCTGCTGCGCTAGATTTCTTTCTTTTTTAGAATGAAAGGGTATTTTCGTTGTGCGGTTGTCACGCTCCACACTTCTCCGCGACATTTACAGTGACGAGTAATATGGAATGCTGCGGTGCGTCAAGAGCACTGTGTTCCCACGGAGGAATGAGGCATAGGATATGACAATTGCAAGACTGGTGTGACGTCACGTCAGGGATGGGAGTGCAGCCGTTGATACTTGCGAAATTCGGCATGGAGTTTCGTTCAATTATCCGTCGTTGATTACACTAAATTGGGGTGTCGTTTAATGAAATAAAAATGGCCTATGTTAATCATTAGGCTCCCACCAGGGAACCATCACGAAATCTTAAGAACTTCCGGTTTTCACCGGACAATCCCTTTAAGTTAACGCGCTCGAGCGCGCTCCAGCGGTCAGAGTGCACTCGAGCTAAACTAAACGACATCGTCTCACTTCCGGTGCACGGTGGCGGAGCGCGCTCCGCGAGCTCCGTCGTCGGAGATGGTGCGCGAGAGCTCGAAAAGGTTGGTTTCCGGTGAGATGACGGAGCTTCCGCTCTCGCGGCCAGTCTCGCGGTTACTCGCAGTGGTTTCACGGGTGTTTCACGCGGTGGTCTCACACGAAATCGAAGAAACATCAAAACACAAGCGTTTTGGGCTCCGGGCCGGGCTGCCGGGCCATTCTGGACCAGAGGCGTCGTGTGTGCGCAATCCTTGGCGAGCGAGATCGTTTCTGAACGCTCTGAGGATGCCACCGTGCTCACCTCACCAAACCTCGCCGACCGCGACCGCACCAACCGAACCCCGCGGCCGAAAGGCTCCGGCACAGCCAGGAACGGCACCGAGGTAGGAGCTGCTCGTTTTGCGCTACCATGCAGTGCTCGGAGCTCTCGGCGTCGTTCGTGCTTGCGCCGAAGCCTTTAGGGACTCCCTCGGACGCGCAAGTCATGCCTGCTTGGATGCGTGGATACTTCGACGGCGATCACTTGGCAGCTCGTGCTATCGTTCCATCATCGTGGGAAAAAAAAAAAAAAGAAAGGTGCTGGTGTAGACAGGCATGCATACATCCTTCAAATGCTTGTCGAAGTTCTTCATGTACCTTACCGCAATTTCAGGATCAGGCGAGCCGATTAATTCGGCCATTCAGCCGTCAATCTTTAATTAAGGCTTATGGGAATTCAGAAGACGTTCGGCGTACCAACAGCGTGCAGCACAAATACAAGCTCTTGCTGTTGCCGCCGTCTCCGCGCACTTATTTCATCGAGGTCGTCGTCTAACAAACACTTTTTCGACGTTACGACGAGACTGGAGCCATGTTTCAGCGCGCGCCGGAAAGCCGGAACCGGAAACGTTAAAAAAAAATAGGCGTCAGATGGCGCCTCGGTACCAAAGTGCGCCGTTAGGCTACGCTCCGAATCCGCGCGCTCCAGAGCCGTATATTAGGAGAGTTTGGACAATAGGCGGAGTCAGAGCCGTATATTAGGAGAGTTTGGACAATAGGCGGAGCAAAGGCCGCCGCCAGCGCCGAATATTCCCCCACGCTTAGAGCGTAAACTAAATTTGTGACACAGCGTCGACCAATCAGGAGACCTATACTCCATCTCACAAATGTCGACAGTGAAGACAAAGGCACAGGCGCGTGAGCCTAGCTCAGCGAAACGCTATTGTTTGTACGAGACCTCGTGCATAGGAGGCACTTTCCAAAGCCACGCGCTCGTGCCCATGCCTTTGTCTGCACTGCTAGAACAGCGTCCTGAGACTGACTGAAAGAAAGCAGTGCAAAGGGTGGGGTGCGCGAGCGTCTTGAGACGCGGAGTTCCGCTCGGCACGGCTCAAATTATACTTTGTTTCACTTTACCTGCGAGCGAAGCCAAAGCTAGAAGCGCGAGACCAGCGCTTTTTGCATTTCTCCCCAGCACGCGCGCTCGAGCAAAGCCTGAACGCACGGAGCTTCCGTGCTCGCGCTTCCAGTTTTGCCTTCGCTCGCACATAAGGTGAAACGAAGTATAGTCGTGGCACAAATTTAGAGCACGCGACCACCGCTAGGGGCTGTTTCGCGGCCTGTGGTTGGCCCGAGATGCTCGCCTATTCAAACCAATGTATGGCCAAACTCTCTCAATAAACGGCTCTGGGCGGAGTAAAGGCCGCCGCCAGCGCCGAATATTCCCCCCACGCTTAGAGCGTAAACTAAATTTGTGACACAGCGTCAACCAATCAGGAGACCTCTACTCCATCTCACAAATGTCGACAGTGAAGACAAAGGCACAGGCGCGTGAGCCTAGCTCAGCGAAACGCTATTGTTTGTACGAGACCTCGTGCATAGGAGGCACTTTCCAAAGCGACGCGCTCGCGCCCATGCCTTTGACTGCACTGCTAGAACAGCGTCCTGAAACTGGCTGAAAGAAAGCAGTGCAAAGGGTGGGGTGCGCGAGCGTCTTGAGACGCGGAGTTCCGCTCTGCACGGCTCAAATCATACTTCGTTTCACTTTACCTGCGAGCGAAGCCAAAGCTAGAAGCGCGAGACCAGCGCTTTTTGCATTTCTCCCCAGCTCGCGCGCTCGAGCAAAGCCTGAACGCACGGAGCTTCCGTGCTCGCGCTTCCAGTTTTGCCTTCGCTCGCACATAAGGTGAAACGAAGTATAGTCGTGGCACAAATTTAGAGCACGCGACCACCGCTAGGGGCTGTTTCGCGGCCTGTGGTTGGCCCGAGATGCTCGCCTATTCAAACCAATGTATGGCCAAACCAGGGTGTAAGATAGACAGGTGGGGAAACGAGAGCCAAATGAGCGACCGGATTGTGTCCCTTTCGGGTTTCTCTTTTTTTGTGGCGCCATCTATGTGGAGCACCGCGAACTCTTACTCCAGGTGGGCGACCGGTGGCGACCGGCTAAACCGACGGAGATTTTTTTTTCTTCTCGCCGCAGCGCCATCTGTCGCAATTCGGGGGTACCCGCAAGCAGACGAGTACACAATCCGGTCACGGCATTGCTGTAGGCCTCTATGGGCCGTTTCCCCACCTGTCTATCTTACACCCTGGGCCAAACTCTCTCAATAAACGGCTCTGGCGCGCTCGAGCGCAGATGTCCGGAGTCTGGAGCTCACTAACTTAACGCGCCCAATGACATTTGCTGGATCGCGCTTCCCGCTCCCGCAAGTGAAGCCACCGGACTTCACTCGCTTGGGATACAATTTGCGGTTTCGCTAGCCTTTTGCTGCGGTTTTCCAGCGTGCTTAGACACGTTTTCTACTCGTTCGTCGTCATTCGCCGAAGAAGTTTTTTAAGACTCTGTGTATTGTTGAGACATGCCGTAGTGAACACGTGGAAAATTTTACGAAAGCGCTGTGTCGCGGGAAAAAGGCACAACTCGTCGAAAGCAAGGGTCTGGCGGCGTGTTCAAAGCTTACTTGGCACGCCGAAGTGAAGTGTCTCTGTACCTTCATGCGCTTGGATACCGACCAAGAATCGACGCCGTGTGGATGTGTTTTGCGAGTGCAATGTGCGTGAAGCCGTATCAAAAGGTACACATCGCGACACTGTTAGCGCGAACACGACATCGGCGCATTTTCGCATTTTACTTCTAAATAGTTATCGCTTACATTATAGAACTAAATGAGCTCTTTCCGTAGCAATAATAACTTGGATCTAATCCCTTGGTTTCAAAGAGAAAAACTGGAAAAACCGGCGATCGCTTGTTCGCGCTAACAGTGTCGCGCTCTGTACAACTCGTCGAAAACAAGTGTCGCCGGTCTCGCGGCATGATCAAAGCTTCCTTGGCACGCCGAGTGATGCATCTTTGTGCCTTCGCACGCTTGGATACCGGTCAAGAATTGACGCCGCACCAAAGTTCTGAACGTGTGTGGCGCGTAGATGCCTTTAGATCATTTATATATATATATATATATATATATATATATATATATATATATATATATATATATATATATATATATATATATATATATCGGCCACGGAGTTCTGGATGGTCCAGCTGTTCCGGTGAGTTGCTATCAATAAAAGGGGGGAGATCTGTACATGTTTCAAATCTAATATGGATTACGTGGGAGCACGAATAGGGCGACGCTGTGGAGCAAGAAGGGTTTTCGAAAGCAAAAGTACAAGACGGCGAGAATGAAAATCTTTGAAGCGCGGCCGATATGGTCGTGTACAATCTGTTGACCAATTACAATTAGGCGAGCCGCGCTCATACGTCAAGTGCAATTAAGTAGGTTGATAATGAGCCAGCACTGATCAGTGATGAGGAGCTGTTGTGCACGGTATTGTGTAAATCGTCTAAGGACGAAAACAAGCCGTACCTTCCCCCCATCTTCCGTCGCTAGTGGACGCTGGATTAAGCTCGTTCCTAAACCGCGAGGGCCACAAGTATACAGACGTCAGAGTAAAGTAAGACGCTGATCCAGAGGTACATACGGCTTCACGCACATTGCACTCGCTAAACACATTCACACGGCGTCGATTCTTGGTCGGTATCCAAGCGCGCGAAGGCACAGAGACACGGCACTTCGGCGTGCCAAGGAAGCTTTGAACACGCCGACAGACCCTTGCTTTCGACGAGTTGTGCCTTTTTCCTGCGACACTGCGCTTTCGTAAAATTTTACACGTGTTCACAACGGCAAGTCTCAATAATACACAGAGTCTTAAAAAACTTCTTCGGCGAATGACGACGAACGAGTAGAAAACGTGTCTAAGCACGCTGGAAAACCGCAGCAAAAGGTGCGTGTTCGCCGGCCGGGTGGGGCCGCTAGGCCTAACTCGAGCACGTCGACATGGAGGATCCTCTCGACGGTTCTACGGTGGATGTAGCCAAGAATGGCGGTCCGACGGTCGTCTCGATGGTCGGGGAGGATGTCGACCCTGATTTTTGTGCAGGCTGGATGCGCGCTCGGGCACGCGGGGGTACTCAGGTGGAGAAGGAGCCCAGGCCTAGTTCCTACGTGGCCCGGAAGGTCATCGAAAAGGTCGAGCGCATGGGGAGGATGCCGAGAGTGGGACTGGAGGGCGAGAACAAGGTGGTGGTGAGGCCGCGAGGTGGCCTGGATTTGAGGAAGACGTCGATCGTCGTCGTGGCGGCCGCAATCCGGGCGGCGGCTGGGATCTCGGAGGAGGAGGCCTCGTTGGATACGCAGTGCCCGAACGTGCAGCAAAATGTGGTGGTCATCAGTACGGGGAGCGACGCCAGGGCGGTCAGGTATGCTGCGGTGACGTGTATCTGCGTGGCGGGGAGGTCCTACGAAGTGCGGGCTTACGTCACGGCTCCCTTTGACACCGTCAAGGGGGTGATCCGTGGCGTCCCGGTGCACCATACGGCGGAGGAGATTGAGCGACTTCTCATCGGGCCCAGGAACCCGACGGTGCGAGCGGCGGAGCGTATCGGCTCTTCGGCAACGGTTGTGGTGATTTTTGGGGGTGACGTAGTGCCGCATCAGGTGTTCTACGGCGGGAGTGTGTTGCGGTGCTCCCTGTACAGGAAGCACTATGAGGTGTGCAAGACGTGTGGCCGTGTCGGTCATCGAACTGATGTGTGCCCAACCCCCGGCGTCAGACGGTGCTTGGGATGTGGCGGAACTCCGGACCCGGGACATGCGTGTAGTCCCAGATGTGGCTTGTGTGGGGGTCCGCATGTTACCGGGGATAAGGTGTGTAAGAATCGGTTTCGTACGCCGTACATCGTTCGTAGGCGGCTGTGGGAGAGAGCGGAGCGGGGTCTGTCCGGGGATCGGCCGTCTCCTCCCCCGCGGGGTTCTGAGGAAAAATACCCTAGGCTGGGGAGGTCTCGCTCGAGGTCGCGCGAGTCTGAGAGGCCGGCGGCACGTAGTCGCAGCAGGAGCACAAGTGGCCAGGTCTCGTGGGCCCAGGCGGTGCAGTCTGATCGGGGGGAGGTTGCTAAGTTGCGTGAGGAGAATCGTAGGCAAGCTGCTGAGGTCGTGGAGCTGAGAAGGGAGAACAAGAAGTTACCGCCGAATTCAGAAACCTCACTCAAACTACACTCAAACTTAAGGGCCCCTCCACTTCCGCGAGGAAGGCGCGAGGGCCGGCGCTGGCCAATCGCGAGGACGGACCCGCCGTCGCGATTGGCCAGCGCCGGCCCTCGCGCCTTCCTCGAGGAAGTGGAGGGGCCCTTAAGTTTGAGTGTAGTTTGAGTGAGGTTTCTGAATTCGGCGGTTAGTGAAGACCGTGGAGGAGCTGAAGGCACTGGTCGAGGGCTTGGTCCGTCGGCTGGACAGTTCGGCTCCTCCCTCGGGATCGGAGGACTCCGCCCCTCCCGCCAAGCGCAGGAGTGTGGAGGCTCGTAGACGTAGGGGGGAGGGTGTTGAGGACAGGTTTGAGGAGATTGAGGGCCGTGTCGGTCTGGTGGAAGACGGGGTGACACAGCTTAACGAGAAAATGGATTCGATCATGAAGGTGCTAACGGTGATGCAGGGTACTTTACAGCGAAATTCAGAGGGACAATGGCATCAACCTTAAAGGTGTGTTTTTAGGAGTAAGAGGGCCAGGTTACAGCAGTACATTAGGGGTAGGGGGGTTAAGCCGGATGTGATAATGGTTCAGGAGGTGGTACAGGAGGATGTGAGTCTCCCCGGCTACGTCACGTACCGGTCTAGTGGGGGTCCTGCGGGCCGCCGCAGGGGGGTCTGCACGTTCGTGCGGCGGAGTCTTCCGGTCCTAGTGCACGAGCTTAAAGGAGTCATGAAACGCTTTTCCAACTTTTTCCTGTTTAGCTTTCCTCCTCAACTCACAAATCGCGCATTCTACCAAGCAGTTACAGAAGACGGAAAGGGGGAGTCCCCTCTTGCTCGGACTCTCGTTTCTCTAATCCGGACACATCCATTGTCCCCCTAGAAGATTAGCCGTCGCTCAAAATTCAGACAAAAGTTGCTTTCCCCATCCCGTTCACCCCGAAGCTGACAGTGCTGTGGAAGCTACGTGCTCCTTGGGCCAGCCACACTTTTGCCACGTGATCACGCTCTCTCGCGCATACCCACGCGCAGAGAATGAGGTGAGGTGATGAAAGGGGAGCGGCTGATTGGTCCGGCAAGCGCGTAGCTTCCACCACAATGTCAGCTTAGGGGTGAACGGATTAAGTGAGCTCCGGTGTCGTGTGACGTTCGTTTGGGCCCGGTGACGCGCTGCGGGGTCCCGATGACGCGCTGCGGGGTCCGCGGATGTATCACAGAGAAAAGGCAGCGAGCTTACGAAGGGAAGGAGGTACGAAATAGTCCGCTGTGGTTTTCCAACTTTCGTACCGAAAGTCAGGCTTTTGACTTTCTACCTTTTTTCTTTTGGCCACTGAACGATGTGCTATTAGTAAAATACCAATATAAATTGATTCATTGCAGTCCAAAATTCGTTTCATGGGCCCTTTAAGGGGGACGAGAACGTCGAGAGGGTGTTGACCGAGGTGTTAGTGGGTAGATTGGGGGTCTGTCTGTGCAACGTGTACAGTAATCCGCGTTTCGGCAGACAGAGGTTCAGGAATCTGCTGCATGGATGTGCGCGTTGGGCCGATGGCAGGCGCTTAGTCGTTTCCGGGGACTTTAAAGGGGCCCACCAACAATTTTTTGACTGGTTTGAAGTTCGCGCTAAAACGGAGCTCCATGAAAGCAGGAACACCGAGGGAAAACAATATTACAGAAATTCGCAATATTTTGTGAGTTATTAGCAAATTAAATATTGCAGAAAACAACTTTAAATAAGCAAAACATTGCGCTTCATGACGTAAAATGAAACAGTTTAGCGATTGGAGCAAAGCGGTTGGCCAATTGGACGCGAGTTTGGTTGATAGCCCGTCGGCCATTAGGCCTCGCTGCAACCATCGTAGCTTTGGAATCGGGTTGCCATCATCGATAAATTTACCGGGCTTATCGGATTTTGAGCGCCGAATTCTTAAAAAGGAGTGCGGAGCTGGGCGTCGCGCCGTACGAGGACACGCCACGCAAGCGCCGCGACGCGTCTCTGCCTCAGTCCGCTTCGACAGCCGCGGAAGCCTCGTCTCCCGCAACTCCGCCACCGGAGCCACCTCGGCGAGTAGGAGGTACTCCGCCGCTGGGAGGCGCGCATGAGCGACGAGGCGTTGTTTTCGCCCTTTTTGAACTTTAATTTGCAACTTTATTAGCTCTATAAAAACGACTTTTTAGAAAAATAATGACGGTTAACGTGTGATATTCTTTATTCCGCTTCAAAATTTCTGGGACGGCTCTCGCCAATCACGAAACCCAGTGAATGTGACGTATAGTGAAAAGGAGCGCCGTTATGCGCGCGCATTCGGCACCTCGCGGCACCACCGTCGGAGGAGGTGTTTCCGAGTTGCCAAATTAAAGTATGATGCGCTAATATTTTTAAACTCTTTCGTTGTCCACTGGGTTTCCGGGACCACTAGCGTGGAGAAACCGCAAAAAAAGTAGACTCTCAAATACTGTTGGAGGGCCCCTTTAACGCTAGGCACGAGTTCTTGGGCCACGCGGCTACCACGGTCAAGGGGAGGAATTTGTTCCAAGACGCGGAGGAGGTGGGGCTGATCCTCGTCACGGATCCGGGGGTGCCGACGCGGCCCGCGCGGAACGCGATTGAGAGGGATACCACCCCGGACCTAGCCTTCGTGGACGCTCCCGGGGCGGAGTGGCGGAACGCGCTGGAGGATCTGGGTAGCGATCACCGTTTAGTGGAGCTCTCGGTTCCCCTGGCGGTTCGGAGGAAGGAGTTTAGACCCCAGGGGTTGGTGAACTGGGATGCCTTCAGGCGGCTGGGTCCGGAGGGGGAGCTAAGCGATTTGGGGGAATGGTCCGCGAGTTTGGTGGACGCTGCCAGGTCGGCTGAGCGGCCCGTGGTGGTGGAGTCGGAGGATGTGGGGCTGGTGGATAGCAGGTTAGGTGCGCTTGTCGAAGCCCGGGACTCTCTGCGGAGCCGTTGGCGGGAGCGGAAGAACAACCGCGCGCTGCGGAAGCGGGTGGCGCAGTTGAATGAAGATATTTGGAGGCACTGTGAGGCCCTGTCCAGGCAGCAGTGGGACGATGTGTGCAACAGGGCGGAGGGCAAGATGCATAGTGGAGACACGTGGATGCTGCTGCGGCACCTGCTGGACGAGTCCAGGACGAGGAGCTTCCAGTGTAGGAGAATGGGGGAGGTTGTCGGTCGGGCTGTCAGGGAGCTTGGTGAGGAAGGGGTTAGAAGGCAGTTGTTGGATACGTTCCTTCCGAGTTGCGGCAGGGAGGTCCACCCGGAGTACACGGGGGTTGACAATGCCGAGTTGGATAAGGATTTCGAGCTGTGGGAGGTTAGGGCTGCCTTGCTGCGGATTAATCGGAGGTCGGCGCCCGGGCTGGACCGGGTGGATAATAAGATGCTTGGTAACTTGTCTGAGGAGTGTTTGGAGGCCCTGCTTGATTTCTTCAACAGGTGCTGGAGGGAAGGGAAGCTGCCTGCGGAATGGAACAAAGCCAAGATGGTTCTTATTCCGAAGCGTGGGAAGCCACCGGGGCTCCAAAACATTAGGCCGATCTCGCTCACTTCCTGTGTGGGGAAGGTTCTGGAGCACATGATACTGCGGAGGTGGCAATCCTTTTTGGAGGACAAGGGGGTCTTCCCGAGCTCGATATTCGGGTTCAGGGAGGGCCTGGGGGCGCAGGACGCGATGTTGGTGTTGTACCACGAGGTGATTGAGCCGAGGCGGCCGGGCGCGGTTCTGGGTCTGGACTTGCGCAGCGCGTTTGATAGAGTCCGGCATTCTGCCATCCTTCGCGGCGTGGCGGATGCGGGGCTCGGCAGACGGAGCTATAACTACGTTAAGGACTTCCTGTCGGGCCGGACGGCTCGGCTGCTGGCGGGGGACTTGGATGTTGGTGAGGGGGAGCTGGGTAGTGTCGGCACCCACAGGGCTCCGTCATCTCTCCGGTCCTGTTCAATTTAGTGATGGTGGGGGCCGCCCGCGGTCTCTGTGAGGAGGGGATTCCGCACTCTATATATGCGGATGATCTTACGCTGTGGTGCACCAATCGGAGGAAGGAGGTGGTGCAGGGTACGCTGCAGCGAGGGATCGAGATTATTGAGGAGGCGCTGATGGGTTCGGGGTTGGAGTGTGCTCCCGAAAAGTCGGAGTTGCTCGTGTGTTATGCTGGGCGTTGTAGATGGGATGAGATGCGGCTGATCGCCGGCGGGGGACCCGTCCCGAGGGTGGACGCTTTGCGGGTTCTGGGGCTATGTGTTCAGGAGAAGGCGGGTAATTCGGTCATGCTCGGGAAAATTCAGGGTAAGGTAGCGTCTGCTCTGCGCATGATCCAGAGGGTGACCAGCAGGAGGAAAGGTATCCGCGAGGCCGGTGTGATGAGGATGGTTCAGGCTTTTGTATTGAGTCACATCATGTACGTGGCGCCCTACCTTCGCTGGAGGGCGGGGGAGAAGAACAAGCTGGATGCCATGGTGCGCAGGGCCTACAAATCTGCGTTGGGGCTGTATGCCTTCACTAGCACGAAGAAGCTGGAGATGTTGGGTGTGCACAATACGATAGGGGAGATTGTCGAGGCGCACAGGGCTTCGCAGATTCAAAGGCCGGAGCGCACTGCGGCTGGCAGGGGGGTTTTGAGGCGTGTCGGTCTGCTGGCGGAGGATGCGTCTGACGGCGGGGGACTGACGGGAGAGGTGATGAAAAATGTCAGGGTTAGGCCTGTGCCGAGGCACATGCATCCTGTGCGTGATAAGGGACGAAGGGAGGCCAGAGCGCAGGCCCTCTTCAGGGTGTACGGGCGACAAGATAGTACTGTATACGTTGACGCTGCCCTTCGAGGGGTAGTGGGGGTGGCTGTGGCTGTGAAGGCGGGAAGCGGGGAGGTGCTCTCCGCTGTGAGTGTTAGAACTAGTAATATTTGTGAGGTGGAGGAGACGGCCATTAGTTTGGCGGCCTCCCTGCCAGGGACCAAAGTGGTCATGAGTGACTCTATGAGTGCGATAAGGAACTTTGCGTGTGGACGCGTTGGGGTGGTGGCCAAGAGGCTGCTGCGTCCGACGGGCGCAGTGGACATTGTGTGGTGCCCCGCTCACGAAGCGGGCAACGTGGATGCTGACCGAAGGGCCCGAGAACTGCTTGGCCGGGCCTTCGGGGGCGCCGCGGAGTATTCGCCCAGCGGCTTTGGGGAAGTGCTAAGGACCAGGAGGGAGGACCGGCGGGTGTTTCCGCCGCCCCACGGGGATTTGGTTAGGGAGGATGCCGTGCTGTTGCGGCAGTTGCAGGTGGAGTGCGTGTTTACTCCTGTGGTGGGGCGCTATGTGGCGCCTGAGGTGTACTCAAGTGATAAGTGCGTGCTGTGTGGTGCGCGGGCAACTGCGGAGCACGTGTTGTGGGACTGTGAAACTCGGCCGGCGGAGGCGGCCACGTCGAGTGGGCTTCCGCCGGACATCAAAGCCGGGGTGATGGCTAGTAGCCTGGACCTCCAGGTAGCGGTCGTCCAGCAGGCCCGGCGTCTACTGCGCAGGCAGGTCCGACCTCGGACCCCCTGCGCTGGGGCGTCGGATGGTGTGGGCCGCACCGGCTAGGCTTGACCTAGCTCTGCAGGCAAATAAAGACGTTTATTCCTCCTCCTCATTTGCCGATTTCGCAATAACTATTATGAATTTCACGATACTATAAAGCATACCGGAAAGAGTAAAGGTCGGGGAGTCAGAAAATATAGTTAGTTGAGGTAGCTCAAAAATCGCCGGAGCACCCCTTTAAGGGCAGCTGCCAACGCTATGAGCTTGCGCTTCTAGCCTTCACTGCGGTACAACATAAGGTGAAACGAAGTATAGAAGTACCTTGAAGCCGGGGTCACACTGCTTATAGGGTGTATTCACTGGCGGCCATATCTGTGTGCGCTAATGCTGAGCACGTGCTGATGGCGAGCTTCCACAGTTATTTTGCAACGTGCACCCTGCACCATCAAGATTGCCGGTCTTGGCAGCCTATTAATGCGAGCTCGTTCTGAGCATGCGCTCTAAACAGTGATCTCAAATATGGCGGCCAGTGAATACCCCCTATACATTATACACAAGACAGTCTGCAGATATCAGTCACCACGATATCCATGGTTCAAATGCCGCGCGCCAAGTGTCTCCTTGAACTCGTTGCCTTGCGGCATTCGAAGCTCAGATCCCGGGGTGACTCGAGTTTGAATCTGTTTGCAGACTGTCTTTTGTATGATGTACAACTAGCGTGACCCCGGCTTTGGGGAAACACGTATGGTGGTGAGGTACAACCACCTCGCAATGATTTTGCCATATTTTTTTTTTTATAAACTTCGTGATAATTGTAGGTACTGATTGAAAAGGTTGGGCATTATCTTGTAAACGTATAGTTTTTGGCACATGTAGCACAGGGGTGGGGATTGAACCCAGGATCCCTGGGTTCTGCAGCGCGAGCTCTCGCTCCACGTGCACCGAGCTGGTGCACGTGGACTAGCGCACCGAGCTGGTGCGCTAGGCGCTAGCCCACTCTGTCTATCTATGCTGGAACGCAAGCTAAATGATGTAGAAAACTGCATCGGGCACTGATTGGCTATTATCTCGGGTCACGTGACATGACGTTGAAATGTAGTTTTTCCCTATGCAGTTCGAGCTATGCTCGTAAAATGATGCAGTTGGCGGTGACGTCAAAATGTCGTCACGATGCACTTTGGCGATGCAGTTAACTGAGGGGTCGAGACGAAGCCAGAGATCAATCTGCATCGTAAAAGATGGCGACCCTAACATATGCATCCCTACTGTTGGGTTCGTCAGCGGATCGAGTTTTTAGAGATCACCGGGATGCGAGGTTTGTGGGCGAATACCGGCTGACCAAAGGGGTGACTCGCTGGCTGTGTGACCAACTTCGCGAAAAGCTCCTGCGGCGTCGTGAAGGGCCCCGTGTGCTGACGGTCGAACAACAAGTCCTCGCAGCTCTACGCTTTTACGCCGCTGGCGGCTTCCAGGGAACCGTCGGGAGCGACGAAAACATTGGTATTCACCAGTGCTCTGTGAGTCGCGTACTTGGTGATGTCACCAACGCCCCGGATTGAAGTGGCTGTGTTTCCAACAAACTCAAGCAGAGAAGGCGCTCACAAAACGGAAGTTCTTCGAGTGATGCAAGTTCAGCGGCGTGATCGATAAGTATTCTATATAAATATAAATATATGATTCAACACGATTGTGTTTTCATTTGAGTGCACCCCATATAAGCGATTCGGCTGAGCGAAAAGCCAAGCAAGCAACGGTAACGTTGAGCTAGTTCGTTCATACTTCAGGTAGAGAGAGAGAGAGAAATATACTTTATTTTAAAGCAACTACTTCAGGTAAGGCCAGCTGAACTAGAATACACTTATAGATAAAGAATAGACCACACACACCGTGGGACTAACAATTCTGATTTTCTTTTCCCTCCTCTTCTACTACGAACCCAACTTGAGGGAAATATTCTCTTTTCTTCATTTCTGCTTCCTACTTCACCGAAAATTTAACCCCCGAAGAACATTTTTTTCTTTCTCGTGCAGCACGAGAGAAGTTGCACTAACGCAGTCAAATATAGTCAAAAACTAAAATTTGTCGTTACTTGTTTATACAGCAGGAGGTTAGCCTGCCCGAACATGGCGACATTGTTACCCACTGTAGATAAGCAATTTAGCCAGTGCAGTACGACTGCTAGCCCGGGGTCTTTAACGTGCATCACGCAGTAGTGATACACGACCGCACGCCGGTATACGATGCTCATCCAGATCGAAACGGGCAGGGCGCGGGTATTGAACCCAGGATCCCTGGGTTCTGCAGCGCGAGCTTTCGCTCCACTTGCTCCGAGCTCGTGTGCACTAGCCCACTCGGCGATTCTCCGAAATTCCTTGTAGGGAGAAAAAAAAAAACGATGTAGTTTCAACTCAATCGCCACAGATCGGCGACGTCACCGGACACGTCACGGTGCAGTTTCTCCACCGCTTTTTCCAGCATAGACAGACCCTCCTCGTCTTTTACACTCGGGGTAAGAGTGAACTCGAATCTTCTAGGCACGGAGAAGCGTTCCTTTTCAGTCATGCAATCTTGGAGTCTTCTTTCTTAAAACGGAAGAATCAGTAGCATTTTTTCTCAGTTCGATGATTACAAAACACACACCTATTGCGAGTCTGAAAAACGATGTTTGGAGAGTCAAAATAATTACTCTTTTATTACGATGCACGTTAACTAAAAAATCAGAAAGAGTGTCCGACGCTGCTTTCATATTAGGTTCTAAACCAGTGGTTCTGAATCATTGATGTTTCGCGGACCCCTTGTGGATCGGCGGAGATGACGGAGGACCCCTTTCGTGGTGAGAGGAAGTGAAAGGTATAGGGTAATTATGATAATTATTTAATAAATGGATATAACGAAGGGCTAATGTAAGGTAGACTTCCCTCCTTGACATACTCACGAGAAAACTCACCCGAAGATGTGAACGTTTCTTCTCATTCTGAAAAAAGACAACTTTTATTGCCGGCCTTGACTGATGAGGCAGGGCGTCGCGGACCCCTAGAATGCCTTCGAGGACACCGAAGGGTCCGCGGACCCCCATTTGAGAACCACTGTTCTAAACAGATGCCTTTCTCGCTGTATTTTTAGCATATATATCTCCATGCGTGCGGTGATTTTCGTCATACAGTATCCCGTATCGCACGCAAATACAATTCGTGTTTATAAACCTGATTAGTATTCTCAGGCCTGTTATGTTCCAAATGAATACAAAATCAAAATCGTATCATTGTGCAAATGATTCAAACTGTTGCAGACGGCATACTTCAGTCATTCCGTGTGCGTTCGTCATGCGTTTGTCGTCTGCGACAGGCGTCTCGAGATGTCTCGTGAACCAGAATTTGCCGTAGCAAATATTTCAGAAACAGAAGATTCTCGGCAGAGTACTACTGTGGTTAGTGTGAAATCTAGGCTTCCTTTATTTATTATTTTTAGACGTTTTTACCGATCGTTCTTTCGGAGGGGAATCCAGTCCCATGTATTCATCCATAACAATGCCCCTAGCAGCGACTTGTTTGGAGCGGTGATGTTACACCATAGAGTTATTATAAACGTACATTATAATACTCTATGTGGTAAACTTACGGGGTCAATTCTCAATTACCGTGGCTTGGTAAAAATACCGATTTTTTAATTTAATATTTGCGCAACTTATTAAGATAATTTTAGTAATTCAAGTATAAGGTTCTTGCACGAGACCATGATGCAACGCTACTACCGACTCGTACATTTCACCGGAAGCCGCCGGAATCCATGTTGAAGGCATTTGTCGCTGTTATGCAGCTGTAGTTTGTCCGCTCACTTGAGGTTTAAAATAGGGTTTCAGCAGTAAAAGTCGACGACAACCGGGCTACGGCCGGCAGTATTGGTTTTTCTAGAATTCCGGCAACCATTGGGAACCAGTACAAGGCGACGCTCAAGCAATCGGCTCGCCGGCATCGTGAATGGCTCCGACGGATAGGCCCGCACAACCTCGAGCAGGCGGGTACAGGCGGGAGCAAAACGCGGCAAATGCTGGGCGCTAACATCTCCGGTCCCGAGAGAAAGAACGAGAAAAGAAGCAGATAAAGGGTTAGGCTAGGGAGCCTTCATCACATGAAGGCACTCTAGGTTAGGCATGTTCGTTTTGCCTCGACAAGTTGAAGTTGCTCGAGCGCTTGTCAACTTTATTTCATTTTTGTAAATGCGCGATTTCGGTGTTCTGCGAAGCAAGAAATAGAAGAACAAGGTACAGATTACAATGCAATTACAATACAAGGTACCGATTATAATTACAAGGTACTGATTACAATTACAAGGTACAGATTACAATGCAATGTAATTACAATGCAAAGTAAGAAAGAACAAGAACAAGGTACGGCCGAATGCGTGGAATTTTTCGCTCCAGATTATTATATTAAAGGTATGATCTCGGCAGAAAAGCTTCGTAACCCAACTAAGGGTTTGTGGAGTGCACTTCGTGACAGATGAGTGTTGTAATTAAAAGAAAATGCGGACATCCGAGAAAATAAAGAAGAGCAGTGCCCAAGCGGGCCTGCGGAAACGACGAGGGGTCTCACATGACGAAGTGGTGACTGGCGGGGCGGGGAGCGCGGGAGTCCCGGAAGGAAAGAGGCGTCCGACACGCTTGGTGGCTGGTAGCGTACTCCTTATAGGGTGGTCCAAGTCACCAGGCTCGATCTAAAATGGACCGTAAAAATCGACGCCTGCACATAGCACTCTAAACTTTTCATCAAAGGTGTAATTCACAGGTCGATTTTTTCTTGTAAGATTACAAAGCGTAGCTCTCTTTCTGTAAAAAATAAGGCCAAGAAACTTGCCGGGGTCTACGGCGGGCGGCAACGCAGACGACGGGGGTCCAGTAGCGAAGTGTGTTTGGCGCTCGTATTGATAGATGGCGCTACCTCCTTATTGCGACGGCTCGCGACCACCGTGGTTTATTCAAATGAATATAGTCTTTTTGAAATGTACCTTCGGTTAAAAAATAAATACGAACAATAAAAGCAAAACTTTAAGTAAAAAACGCGTCTGCGTAACGGCGGCGCTTTTGCTGCCAACGGATTTCGTCTGCGTGTCGTCTGCTATCTTTCGCTGTTCGGTTTCACCTTCAGACGCTGCTCCCGACGCCATCTATCAATACGAGCGCCAAACACACCCCGCTACTGGACTTGGCCGTCTGGGTCGCCGCCCGCCGTAGACCCTGGCAAGTTTGTTGGCCCTATTTTTTACTTAAAAAGAACTACGCTTTGTAATTTTACAAGAAAAAACCGACCTGTGAAATACACCTTTGACGAAAAGTTTAGATGGCTACGTGCAGGCGTCGATTTTTACGGTCCATTTTAGATCGAGCCAGGTGACTTGAACCACCCTATATACAGGGTGATACAAGGAGACGCCAGGCTCTTTAAATCGACCGGAAAATTCGGTTTCTTAACCTATCGCGCTACGACTTTGTGCAGCGTTGCCCACAGATGGTGCATTTTTTTGTAAAATTTGCAAAGAGCGAACTTACCTGAGGAAAAAGTAAAGAAAGAAAAAGGCTTACGTCCTATGGAAACGCAGCGACGCCACCGGTCTTCAAACAACACGGCGCCGTTTCGCACGGGAGACAAGAGATGGCGCAAGCGGTCGCGACGCCAACTGCCGCCAACGAACGAGCATACGACGCCGAGAGACGGCGTCTTTTCTTTAGCAGACAATCTTTTCGAATCAAAAGCGGCGCGAGCGTTTTTCGTATCAGTTGTTGTTTTTGTTTCTGCGACTGTCGCCCCCTGCGGAACGCGCGCCGCTTTTGAGTCGAAAAGATCGTCTGCTAAAGAAAAGACGCCGGCTCTCAGCGTCTTATGCTCGTTCGTTGGCGGCAGTTGGCGCCGCGACCGCTTGCGCCATCTCTTGTCTCCCGTGCGAAACGGCGCCGTGTTGTTTGCAGACCGGTGGCGTCGCTGCGTTTCCATAGGAGCTAAGCCTTTTTCTTTCTTTACTTTTTCCTCAGGGAAGTTCGCTCTTCGCAAATTTTACAAAAAAAAAAAAAAATGCACCATCTGTGGGCAACGCTGCACAAAGTCGTAGCGCGATAGGTGAAGAAACCGAATTTTCCGGTCGATTTAAAGAGCCTGGCGTCTCCTTGTATCACCCTGTATAATGGTAAACAAACATGGGGGTCAAGCGCCACGGGGACGCGACCCTGACAACACGGGCGCAATGGTGGACAGTGGCGCCACCTAGGTAGTGTATATAGAAACTGCGAAAAAATTTAAATACAACAGTGAGGAACCTCTTTGCGATTGACTAGGAGAAGAAAATATTTTGAAATGTGGTTATGCACAATTGGCTCTATGCCTCTACGGCACTACTGCTGCTGCAATAAGACGCCGAATGCCTCCAACAGGGCATCAAGGCACTGATAGCAGACGACAATGTTGGTTTTGATTTCGATTCTAACCGGGAGTGACGTCATGGCCGAAGCACTATAGTCAGTTACAAGTTAAGAAGGTAGGAGAAGAAGCTCCTCCCACAAGCGTGATGCGCCGGTTTCAAATCCCTCCGCAGTCGAAAGAAGAGTTCACTGGAAACGCTCCTTGTTCCGCTTCAATGGATAGATATTGGCTACAGAGTGATGCCAACTTGTCTCCGATCCCACGTTTTAAGAAACTGACCTTTGTATTCATTGGAGGGGGAACCGAGCCCCTGAAAGCAGCCTTTGTATCCATAGAAGGGGGAAGCTAATCCCCGAAAGTCGTATTTGTTTCCATCGGAGGGGGACAACTCTAATCTCCCTCTCGTGGCTTCCACAATGCTAAGTCAAAGTCGAAAGATAAAGCAAATATGTAGCAAATGCATATGTAGTCATGCCTTGTAAGGCATGACATAGCTATACCCCTTTTAACGACTTTGGAGTGAGAGGACGTGTAGTTTAGGATGCCTTTCTTGGAACGAGGGGAAAAGGTCCAGCGCAGGTGATTGGGTAGCAGGGAAAGCGAAAGGTGCAGAAATTGCAAAATTCCTTCCTTTGGCGTTTCACAGGTAAAGATCAGTCCTAAACCACATTTGTGGAAAATGTTTATTGTCTTACTGACAACGGCTTAAAAAAGTCCTGTTTTCATACCCTTCAATGTAGTTTCGAAGCTCAAATTGAAAGGCTGACATCCTCGGGCTTTCCAATGCAGGTGCTGAGTGAGGTAGTGGGAACATTGGTCAAGAGGGTGAAGGGAGTTCAAAAACCTAAGCCCACTTTTGACAAAAAAAGAATTGTGGTCGTACCGTATATGCATAGAATTTCCCACAATCTTAAAAAGGTGGCTAGCCGGTACGGGGTTCCTTTAGTGATGTCAGCTCCCCACAAAATGGCTCAAATTTGTCAAAAAGTTTACGCTAAGGTAAACAATATAAAAAAAACATATGTGCCACAAGAACCACTCCCACTTTTATGTGCCCTGCTCCCTGAGTGTAGTATATAGTATCCCCCTTTCATGTGGTAAAAGCTACGTTGGACAGACCGGACGGTGTGTGAACGACCGGCTACGAGAGCACAATCTCTCTCTAAAGTCTACGGTGGGGGGCCATCTACCCCTGCACTGTAAATCTTGTAATTGTACTCCATCCTTAGCGAAAACCAAGATAAGAGGCAGGTACCGAGAAAAACACACCAGAGAGATTTTTGAAGCATTTATTATCCTGAGCATGGGCGAGCGATGTGTTAGCTTTCCGTCTGTTTCATTAACAGAGGAGGAAATTGCCTTTTTAAAATCTTTTTCGTGTGGTTAATTTTACGTGTACCCCTCGAGCCCGGGGGCCTGTGGTTCCTCGTGCCAGTGTGGCCAACGCTCGAGCGGATTCCGCGTTCTTTACCTCTTTCCTTTCCTTTTTCGCTAATACATGAGTTGTGAGTGTGCGCTTGTCTGTCGTCTACGTGTTGCTCTTCTCTGTCCCTGTCCTTGTGTGCGCAACTGTAACTATGTTGAAGCATTGTGACTGCTGCTCGGTGTTTCTATAAGAAATATACTGAAAGGGATTGTCCTAAAACTTTCGTGACATTTTGAAAATTTCATTGCTTTTAGCTCAGTTGTGTCGTCCGTATTTCGTAAACCCTATTTCATGATATATATGGCCATGGGGTGCTCATTTCATGAATTTTGTGCTGTAATCAATTCCTTAGTTCAAGGACACAATCACGATTTAACTTTTAATACTGCGACACAAAGTTGTACTAATCACGGGTATTTTATGTGACCTACCACACTTCGCGACAAAATTTTATACCGTGTAAATAGATCAGCTTCAACTTTAGAATTTTACTTAAACGCGAAGAAAGGACAGGAAAAGACAATATATTTCTAAATTTTAAGCTAATCTATTTACAGGTACGTACCAACAAGCTCAACTCTTTACTGTTCTACCTAAACATTTGGGTACAGGTAAAATATATGTAACTGGTAAACAAAGAAATGTTGAGTCGTATGAACACGGCGTTATGTACGTTAATGTAAATTTCCTTCTACTGTTGAGTCGAAATTAAATAACTGAATTTCATAATTTTTGTACCTGAAAACAAAAGTGAATTGCACGGACGATATAGGAAACTATATAGTTAATCGTTTACGGCGTAGTGTTTATTGCAAGAACAACGCGGAAAATATATTCTCAATTTAGCGGTTCAAACCGGTTCGAACCGGTTTGAACCGTGATTTTTTGCTCCCCGGAACTGAACCGGAACCGAACCGAAAGCCATGAACCCGAACCGGAACCGAACTGATAAAAAGTTCGGTTCGACAATCTGCTTTACGGTAGCCGATCGTTAAGGGGTCCCTTTTTGTTCGCGCGTCTGTAAGCACCCAATGTCTTTTCATTTTGCTTGCCACTTCACTTTTCGGGTAGCGGCACGTTGACAATCGCCTGAACCAAGTTTTTTTTTTTTTTTTCAAATTACAATTGGACACGGGCCTTACAACCGCTCGATTTACGACAGCCACATTGCGTGTCCCGCTTGGCGCATCACCTTGGGCCACAGCCATAGATCTAAGGTTGACGACAAAATATCTAGCGTCCAAACGATTTTTTTAAATATCTACTTTAGAACGCGTCAAACGGCGTCTCTTGGCTCACGCTCTTGGCGTCTTAGATTTGACCTTTGCTACGGCAGCAGAGCCCAATATAAGGCCCTGTACAATGGCGTCCGAAATTTTGCTGCTTCTTTTTTTTTCTTATCGTGATCGCGTTTCACACAAGAGCAGGCACTGAAGTGGCCTTTGACGAGCCTTTACAAAGGCCTCTGCAGAGCACAAGGACACCTAAAGTGGCAATAACCCGCTTTCAGGCAGCTGTGCATGGGCGCTGCCATAACCGACCTTCAGTTTATGTTTCCTCTTATTCCGTTCGCTTCGCTTCATCATTGCCACGGCAGGACAGGTTATTGCCACTTCAGGTACTTCCCTGTCCTTGTGCTCTACATAGGCCTTTGTAGAGGCTCGTCAACGGCCGCTTCAGAAGCTCGGTATCTCGGTAATACTAGTGCTACTAAATAACCTACGCTTCAGAGTAACGACGCCTGGCCATATTGTAGCTTAAAATCATGGTTGCCAGTTATCTGAAGCGTTATCTGAAATCGCAAAAAACGGTTTTCCGTTCTCCACAAATGTTTAAACAGTTCGCGACAAAACAAAGCAATATTACATGAGCTTCCTAACACCGAATCTAATGCTGAGGAAGTCGCACTTTTCATGACACTAATCATGACGATCGGCAGTTGCGTCTGCTCTGCAAAAGCACCAAAATGGCAGCGCCCACAACAATGTCGGGGAACGGAGTACCAATACACTAAGCGCAGCTCATTTAGTGGTAAACGGTCAGCTAGACGATAGGGACAAAACACAGTCAGGGAGAAACAGAAACAGGGACCTATACACCGCTGACTATCCACTAAGACTTTATACTTCTTCATCACTTCGACCCAAAGATTCACAGCTAAATTAGATTAGATTAGAACGCGATTTATTAGCCAAAAAATAATCAGGGAGTGGGATTGGGGAAGGCACCGGTGACTGAATTCGAGGTCTGGGTGCTGGCATATCAATAAAAATCAGGTTATATGAAAGAGTCTACTTTGGCCTCATGGACGAAGTCCAGCAGGCTTCGTAGAATCTTTCGTTGTCGGTCTTCATTTCCAGGAGGGTGAGTCCAGCCTTCAAATGAATCAACGTCTTGGGGTCTATATATTGCTCTTATGTCTTGATATTTGGGACATTCCCAAGTGTCGGATGTCTGCTTTGACACGCATGTCGCAGTGGGAGCATAGAGCTGATCTTCTACCCTTGCTCCTCAAGGCGGGACGGGCCGGGGATAGGGTGGCGTCTGTTCTTACTCGTGTGAGCAGCACTTGCCCTCTGCGACCGAACCCCTTGGAAGGGAGTCCAGGAAGATCCGGTTCGGATAGGTGCTCGTCTAGTCTCGCTTTTATGTCTTCTTTGATCCTCGCCCTCTCCTCAGCAGGGTCATACTCCTGATGTTCCCAGTCGACGGGTGACAGAGCCCGCTCCTCAGAGCGAGTTGTCCGGTCGTACCGGTGATCGATGCGTGGATGTGGCGGCTCACCGTCTCGTTGCCCGGGAAGAGCTAGAAGAGATGCGCGGGCGAGATTGTGAGCCGCTTCGTTTCCGATTCAATTCTTGTTGTGACTCCTCTCCGCGAACAAAGTTCTGAGACGAGTTTCTTAAATTTTCCGCACTTGGATGCTGGGACTGTTGTGGGTGCGGCACTCATTGATTGCCTCCTGAGAATCTGTAAACATTCGAAGATTCTCAGGAAGGGGGCCAAAGTGCACACTGATGATCTCGAGTGCGAGCCGAATGGCTGCTAGCTCCCCGCCCTTGGTTGACACTCCAGGTGGAAGGGCCTCGGCTGCTTCCAACTCCAAGTCAGGGAAAACCACGGCGGCAGATTTTCGGGTGATGGGACCTTCTAGCAAGGCCATGTCCGTCTATGCGGCCAGTGTCGATCCACAGTGTTGCCAGCTCTCAACCATCTTGATGTGCGCTTTTAAGCGTCTTTCCTGCTGTTTAGAGTCCTTCTTGCGGAGCTGTGGTTTGCTGCTGGTAATCACCGGGAGGTCCTCCCACGGTGGAATCAGCTCCGATATAGTTCGGGAAGATGTGGAGGTGTGACCCCGCGAAGGCTCTGGATGGCCCTGCCTTGCGGAGTTGTCCAGAGACAAGCTTCATGTGCATCCTTCCTAGCACGCACGACGTCTTGAATTTGATTGAGTTGCGCGTACTGCTTCAGCTTCGGGAGAGGGGTGAAGCGGGGCAGGCCCGTAATGACCCTCATTGCCTGGTTGTTCAGGGCTTCAAGCTGTTTCCACTGCCGCGCCGTAATCTTGTAATGAATGGCCCCGTAGCACACCCGGGACACCACGAGGGCCTTGACCATTCGCTTGGCGACGGCTTGAGTTGCTCCTCCGCGTGCGCTGCAAATCCTACGGATCATATTGAGCGCAGACCTGCCTTGCTTGAGTGTGTTGCGCAACCAGATGTCGGCCTTGCCGTTCGGCTCGATCGTAATACCGAGGATCTTGACTGACGTCGATGGTTGAATGCGTGTCCCGGTAAGTATGAGGTTGAGTTTTGATGCGTAGTCTTCACCTCGGTTGTATAGGCGAGGCGAGGTGACGACTGTATAGTTTGTCTTTTCTGGTGCAGCCCGCATCCCCACTCGGGCTAGGTGGGCTTCGAGTGTGTCGAGTCCAGCTTGTAGTACCATTTGCTGCACCTTTAGATCTTCCATGTAGGTCCAAATGGACACATCGTCTGCGTAGACGGTTGTAGTGATCTGTGATAAGTGATTTTGCCACCAGATGGCGCAACGTGTGTTCTGTCTAGTATGCTTTTATGGTGGGTTTATCGGGTTGTCTTATCTTGTTTTATGTGTGTTTATGCATCTATGATGTCACGTGACATATGTTAATAAAAGAGCCGCCGTCCGTCAGCGACGTCAGAGAACTACGGGACACCCACCAGGCAACATGTCTTTGTCTCATTCTTCGTGAGCCCCGAACGCGCGGGGCCGCGGCTTCCTACCCGGCCACGTCATGTGAGTGAGATTACTACAAATTTTGGCGACGAGGTGGTTAACCGTAGTTCTCTCCGCGTCTCGGTGCACTGGCCGTGAGAGCCGACGCGATTTTTTTTTTCTTCGATCCATTTCGTTCCACTTGGAACGCGTTCGATGGCTAGTCAGAATGGGCCCTGACAGCTGCTTCCCTTCAGCGTGCGTCTCGTGAGAACGTAAGATGTGAGTTTGCAGTGTTTTTGCATCGTTTCCTACAACCTTCTGTAACATATCATACATAATGAATAATGGAACACAGACTCCTGTAGCTGCCGGCATGTCAGCGCTCGCGCCGGTTCCATCACCGCCCGACTTCTTGCCAGTTCCGGGCAAGCCCGAGCGTGCATGGCCCGCGTGGAAACGTGCTTTCTTGATGTTCCTTGAGGCGTCCGGCTTGGACAGTGTTGCGCCTAGTCGAAAAAAGGCGATCTTGTTTTCCATGCTTGGGGTTGAGGGCCAGAGAATTGTTGACGCTTTTCAGCTCGATGCGATTCCCGCTTCCGAGGAAGGGGATGTTTTTGAAGTCTTTTTGAGTGCTATCGAGAAGCACTTTGAGTTTTCTGGGTGTATCGCGCTGGAACGCCAAAAGCTTCGCGCTCGCGTCCAACACCCGGGAGAAACCGTCTCGGAGTACTTGACCGCTCTGCGACGCCAAGGGTCTTTTTGTTCTTATGGAGACGCTTTGGAAGAGAGGCTTGCTGAGATCTTTTTGGAGGGGTTGGACTCTAAGCGGGTCCAAGACCGCATCCTTCGAGAGTGTGTGGGGACGGCGGTACCCACTGTTAAGAATGGAACCTTCGGCAACCTTCTTCCGAGTTTCAACGCTGCGGAAACGAGTCCCAAAACGAGTCCCGACGTGTTCAGGACTGACGCCCACCTGTCGAAGGCTGCCCAAAACGTGTCTCAACGCGTCCGTGACGTCAACGGGACGTGTGTGTATGTGCGTGTGGGTTCGTGCGCTCCGGAAGGGGAGAGAGGCCTGGCCTAACTGCGGAGAACCTTTGCTATGACTCATTTCTGTCTACGTCGCGCCGGACCCAGCTGCAAAGCACGTGGCTGTCGCACCTGCTGCCCTGGCGGAGAGAGAGGGAGAAAACGGACCCCTATATAAGGCGGGGCGTGAGAGCTCCATTTGTTCTCTTGGATTTGACGACTGTATCGCTACCATGTAATTAAACCGTTCGTTACGTTACCAATTCTCCCACCTCCACTGGACCCCTGGGTTCTTCACTTCGGGGAATGGTCGTCGTCACGAGCCAGGAAGCTCCCGGACGTGCGGCCTAAGCCCCGCCTCGAACAACTGGTTGGCAGCGGTTGGGATCGGACCATGCGACATCGTGCTACATCTGCGGGTGAGCGTTTGGACTTTGCTTTGAGATTCGCCAGGCTTCAGATTATGGGTAATTAATTTTGAACTGCTGGGAATCCTTAGTGTTTGACTCGTGCGCTAGGTTTGTGTACAACCTCGCGACAAGTTTTATAGCAAAGCCAAAGCTAAAGAGCAGCGATCATGGATCTGATGAGGTTACTGAGAACAGATTTACTCTGTTTATGTGAAGAATTGGGTGTGGAGGTGGAGCAAAAGATGAAGAAATCAGAGATCAGTAAAGCGATTTCAGAGAGCGCGGAAGCAGAGGAAATTAAAATTACGTGGGAACTGCTTCAGAACGCTAAGAGTGAAGCTGCAGCAAGAGAGGAACGAGAACAGGCTGCAGCGAAAGAGGAACAGGCTGCAGCTAGAGAGGAACGAGCGCAGACTGCAGCGAGTGAGGAGCGAGCGCTGAGAAGGCTAGAGCTCGAAATTGAACAACAGCGATTAAACTCGCAGAACAGTAGAGTTGGGGCTCCGGTACGAGCAAGTGAGACCGAGTCGTATCAAATGAAGAAGCTCATGCAGCCGTTTAAAGTTGGGGAAGACGTGGGCCTATTCTTAGTTAACTTTGAGAGGACATGTGAGAAGTTGAGCTTCGCCCCAGAAACGTGGCCGCAACGGCTTTTGACTCTGTTGCCCTGTGAGGCTGCAGAGGTTGTAGCGCGCCTTAGTGCTGGAGACGCGGACGACTACGACAAGGTGAAGTCCAGCCTTTTGAAGCGGTACCGCCTTTCTGCCGAGGCGTTCCGTCAAAGGTTTAGAAACGCATCCAAAAAGAGCAGCGAGGGCTACTCGGAATTCGCGTACGGGCTTAAAACCAACCTGATAGAATGGTTGAAGAGCGAGGAAGTGTACGAAAGCCGAGACAAGGTAGTCGAGTGTGTGTGCCTCGAACAGTTCTTTCGTAGCATTCCGCAGTCAGTCAAGCTCTGGGTGCAGGACAGGGTGGGAGTCGACTCTGTCGAAAGGGTCGCTGAGCTAGCCGAAGAGTACGCAACGCGTAGAAAGCTGAGCGGAGAGGAAAGCGAATCCGGCCGAAGCGATCAGCGCAAGACCTTCCGACAGGGTAACGGCTCGCGAGAAAACGGGCCCGAGAAGCCCGAAGCAGGACAAAAGGTCCCAGAAAAGAGCGCAGAACACTCGAACGGAGACGAGGCGCGGAAAAGCCCAACAGGGCAGTTCGAGGCAAGGAAGCCTTTCCTGTGCTACAACTGTCAGGAGCCGGGACACGCAGCGGCCAGATGTAAGAAACCGCGGGTGGTGTTCTCGTACGTGAACGGTAGTGACGAGGACCTGAAGCTCCTTCGTCCCTATCTTCACGAGCTCCAGGTAAACGGAAAGCCGTGCAGGGTGCTTCGTGACAGTGCAGCGACGATGGACGTTGTTCATCCGTCGTATGTAACGCCATCCGATTTTACTGGAAAGGTAGTTTGGATCAAGCAGCTGCTCGAAAAGCACAGTGTCTGTCTGCCTATGGCGAGAGTAAGGATAACTGGCCCGTTCGGAGAGCTAGTGACAGAGGCGGCTGTCTCGCAAACAGTCCCGTTGGAGTATCCTTATTTGTTTTCTAACCGGTCAGATTTCCTGCTGCGCGAAAGGGGTCAACAACTGGGAGAAGGGCTAGTTCAGTCATGTACGAGGTCCAAATCGCGTCAGGTCGCCCCTTTGTTGACGAGGGATCCAGAGCCAGAGGCAGCTGACGGGGAGCAAGCACTCCCAGAGTTGGAGGCAGAAAACCGGGATGAGAGGGACCAGGTTGTAGAACAGCCTGACCTCGTAGCACTAGGAAGCGTACGCCGTCCCAACGCGCCGGCGGAAAAGGCGGAGGAAGAGGGGATCAGTGAAAGATCTCTCGTAGCTCCGGCGTCGCGTAACTTTGGTCCTCTGCTACGAGTAGACAGAGTGTCTTTGACAGTCGAGCAGAAGAGCGACCCTAGTGTGTCAGGGTTTCGCGCTACAGCTCAGGAGATTGCTAGGACCAATGTGACGGGGCATGAAAGAGGCGGATTGTTTTATCGGCGCTATAAAGACCGCATTTTCACGTCTAGAAATCACGTGAAAATCGATCACTACGACTTTAGCGTAAGAAAAAGGAAAGGCAAATTTAACGGCACTGCCGATGGGTTGAGCAGATTTTTCTGACATCACGAAAAATAGTAGGGATGATCTCAGAGGTCTTCGTCATCCACGGGAATGAGGATCTAAGTGGGGGCACTTCGTTGAAACCCCAAAAGGACCTCACAAATTGCGAAAAGTTTTTGTCTTTTGTCTTTTGTTCTTAGTGACCTCGTTGGAAAAATGAGTTTTTTTTTGGCGACAGGGGGTTTCGATACCCGGAATTGTACCAAATTTTGGTAATCCGTAATCCAGTCTGGCGGGTCTTTGGCGAATTCCGAGCGTTTGACTGCGGTGTGGCGTGGTGTTGTGGGGGACGTTTCCGCTGATGCCTCCGTTGAGAGGTTTGGGAGTTTGTTTGGTGCTTGCAGCGTCTTCTCAAGGCCTACTCCAAGCCCACCTCTTCAGGCCAGCGATTGTACCACCGGCCATTCGAGGTTTCCCTGGCCCCGGAGGGGCTGTTAAGAATGGAACCTTCGGCAACCTTCTTCCGAGTTTCAACGCTGCGGAAACGAGTCCCAAAACGAGTCCCGACGTGTTCAGGACTGACGCCCACCTGTCGAAGGCTGCCCAAAACGTGTCTCAACGCGTCCGTGACGTCAACGGGACGTGTGTGTGTGTGCGTGTGGGTTCGTGCGCTCCGGAAGGGGAGAGAGGCCTGGCCTAACTGCGGAGAACCTTGGCTATGACTCATTTCTGTCTACGTCGCGCCGGACCCAGCTGCAAAGCACGTGGCTGTCGCACCTGCTGCCCTGGCGGAGAGAGAGGGAGAAAACGGACCCCTATATAAGGCGGGGCGTGAGAGCTCCATTTGTTCTCTTGGATTTGACGACTGTATCGCTACCATGTAATTAAACCGTTCGTTACGTTACCAATTCTCCCACCTCCACTGGACCCCTGGGTTCTTCACTTCGGGGAATGGTCGTCGTCACGAGCCAGGAAGCTCCCGGACGTGCGGCCTAAGCCCCGCCTCGAACACCACTTTAACCCGTGTCGTTCAGCTCGCGCTACAGTACGAGCAACTTGCGCGCACCACAGAAAGTTTCCACCTGCGAGCTCCCAGTGCTAGCGGTGCGGCGCCGGCAACCGTCGAGCGCGTCTTTGCGCACGTGCCCATTGGAACGCCAGACGTCCAAGATGGAGGTCCATGGCCGGCTCCTTCCCGAAGTCGGTGGCAAGATGGCCGGTCCGGCGTCACTTCCAGTCACGTGCCCCGGACTTTACAACACCACCCACCCCAGCGTCTGCGCTACCCTCCTCCTTCAAGGCAGGGAGATGAAGAAGTCGGTGTTCTCTGCAATTTCTGTGGTCGACGCGGCCACAACCGCAACTAGTGTCCAGCGTCTGGTATGGCATGTTTTTTGTGTGGAAAGACTGGCCACTTTGCGGTGGTTTGTCGGAGTCGCCGCCCACCGTCGGCGGCCTTCGTCAGTGACCCGCGGCGAACGTCGTTCCCGAGCCGTGGCCAGGGCTCCGGCCGTTACTTCGCTGCCCGACCGTTTTCACGGAATCTGTCGTCAAGAGGTAACGATCCTGTGAACATTGTTGGGCCATCCCTGGTGCCGGAGATGCTGCCGAGCGTCCCCGTTGAGTCGGCCGAGCAAGCAGCAAGAGGTGTTTATCGTCGGGATGCCTTCATGGCCAACATCAAGGTAAATACAACCCCTCTTCGTCTCCTTGTCGACACTGGCTCTTTTGTGTCCATTCTGAATGAACGAGAGTTTAATGAAGTACAACGGAGTTCCGACATTCGGCTATGTCCGCCCTCGAAAACTCTTGTTCACTACATGCAAGACACTATCCCTGTGCTTGGATGCTTCACCGCTCAAGTTGTTTTTAAAGATCGTTATGCACCGTTGGAGTTTTTTGTCACCAGGACTGGACGATCGCTACTTGGCGTCGACGCCGTCCGAGCGTTGCGCATGAGATTATCAGAAGATGAAAATGATTATGTTTGTTCGCATGTTGATGCAGCTCAGGGAGGAGGAGTTCCACGGCAGTATGTGAAGTCGGCGGTCCCCCTGCAGCGACGGCCGTTCACCATCACGTCCTGTCAAAACCGCCAACCGGCCGGATCCAGAGATGCAAGGTCCCGGTCATCTTCTCTTTTTGTACCTTCGGGTGCCAACGTGTCCACATCGTCATCGGTCTCGGAAGAGACCACTCCGAAAGTTCCCGCGGACTTTGACCCCGAGTCGTCGACAGCCGCGATTCCGCGACGCCATCCTGAGAGCCATGGGCTCCATCAACCACATCTTCCTGAAAACACAAGCCCTGAGAATACAAGTCATAAAAACACATCACAACTGCTACACCATGAAAATACAAATGCATCTCAAGTTTCAAGTCCTTTCCTTTCAGATCAGTCCAAGTTGCCCAAAGGCTTCGAAGAAG